>JASDQU011025129.1:20988-32301 GCA_032191745.1 Picea mariana | reverse complement strand
TTCTCCTCAACCATGAGGATCCATGTGACATGCCACATACCATCGGAAACATCATGATGTATACTATCCATTCATGGGTGTTGTATATGCATGTGCATTTTCCTTCATGTCCAAATACCTTTATCAATCTTGCGGTCCAAAACCCATGACTAGGGTTGAAATCAATGACAACAATCAATCTTCCAACAGAAAGCAACAATTTTAGCATCGGATTTAACTATAGGAATGGCCTCAACCCACTTATTAAAGTATTCAATGGCCATGATAATGTGTTGATTCCCCCCAACCGAAGTTGAGTTGCAATCCAAAAAATCCACCCCCCACTTGGTGAAGGAACCGACGGTAACGACTAGGTGGAGAGGGGCTATATGCGAGCGAATTTTTCAAGTGAACACCTAGCAGGGGTGACACTTCTTAACCACTTCAACACAATCTTTAAAAAAATAAGGCCAAAAATAACTGTCTTGCAAAATTTTTTGGGTTCTCGCAAGCTCGGAGAGATGACCACCACAAGCCCCACTGTGGCAGTCGTTCAGAAAAAATTCAGCTTCTTCGTGAGTCAAGAAACGATGCAATATATTGTCTATTCCTCAGTGGTATAGAGTGTCACCGATGATGAGTTATTTCATCAAGTAGGGAATATCTTGGGGGATGAACAATGTGTTCAAACTTAAAAGGAAAAGGCATGCAGACTCAATATGAAGTGAGTAATTTCTCCAAAGTAACTTTTCTCTCAAAGTTGAATTCTTCTCCTCTTTTCCACAACTTAGATATGGCCGATTTATATCCTTCCA
The DNA here is from genome assembly GCA_032191745.1 of Picea mariana. Classification (NCBI taxonomy): domain Eukaryota; kingdom Viridiplantae; phylum Streptophyta; class Pinopsida; order Pinales; family Pinaceae; genus Picea; species Picea mariana. The sequence continues at coordinate 31,507 of JASDQU011025129.1, read as the reverse complement.
ATGGAACTAAAGGGTTGATTCAGAACATTTCCAATATATGGAAGGTCTAGGATCATGGATCTCATGACGTGACATGGAAACTGACACTTTTTTTTTAATTTTGGGCATAAAACGCGATGTATGTGGGATGTAATGGTGAAACTTGCGTATACGCATGATGTATAAATGTTAGGGTGTTTATATGTGGAAAAATATTTCTTTTAGCTCTAGGAACTACAAAAATCAACCTCAAGTCTGCATAGGGAAATGGAAAAGGCCTTCTGAGAAAATTCTCATAGGGTGAGGTAAATCTTTCTATAACAAGCAGCTCCTTGAGGAGTCTAGTCGGATATCCACTACATTCATATAATTAGAGAGGCATTCATATGCTTCATCTATGTCACAAGAGGATCTTGGTGACAAGGAGAGTTTGATGGAGGAGCACCAGATGACAGAGGAGAGTGAGGGGTGCTTAGGATTGGAGATGATTATGGAGAGGAATGACATAGAGTCAATTGAGGGTGTTCATGTGTCATAGGAGTTACCATTCATGGATATCCATGAGGAAATTGAGCATACACATATGGATTTCATATGAAGACACATCTATATGGGGTCCATGATTAGATGACACTAGTGATGAGGACACCTCCATTCAGGGTCTAGAACCAGTTGACACTCATGGATTAAGAGATATAGTGATCTCTTCAGGTATACCATCGCAGAGGTATATGCTACCATCCATTGAGGCCCTCATTAGGTACCACCAAACACAAGAGGATTCTTTGAGGCATCTGGGTGAGCCATGGGTTGTTATAGATATGAAAAATATTCTCCAATTGGGACAGGTGGACAACATGCAGGGTGATAGATACATATTGAGGGATGAAAGGACCGACTATAGACATGGCCCACATTCAGCTTCTGATTTCACCTTCATGGAGATGATCATGAGGGAGACATATGATACATATTGGGCAGGGAATCCAATTGATTTGTGTGAATTTGGAAAACCACAGGAGACAGGGCTATTCTTTAGTAGGGTGTATAAACTCCAGGATTTGCCTACATACATTTTCATGAGTGAGAATGGAATATTTCTCTATGCGGGTTGGAAGTAGCAACACATATTAGTAGGCACAAGATTCATTCACAGTTTCTAGTTTTCATCAGTTGGTTGCATCAAGGTCACAGTGGATTGGATTAGATGGATTCCGACTGTTATCGGTATGACACAACAATGGTTAGTAGGGATTGGAAGTGGTGTACTTCCGAATTGGCCATGGGATCTGGGGATCCATTTCTTCGGTATTTTTCTTCACCTTTTGATGGTATAGGTTGCACTAGCGAGCGACCTAATTCACTCTTGGATTGTCTTGAGAGGGCTTGTTGGGGTTCATTGTATATGACAAGATAGGTTCTCCCTTTTTTTACTTGGGATCAAGTATTGTGGAAGATTTGCAGACTCTAGTTCCACAAGGATACCTTTACAGGTTCAACTTCTTGATAGAAAGCCCAGTCCTTATAGGTATTTTAGCATGAGGTTCCAGGAGTGGAGGATCCAATATGTGTACATTGGGTAGAAAGTCATGACCAGAGTGGTGCAGTGTCAACATGAAGGTCACTTTCAGATATTAGCATGTGATCCTGGGATTTCAGGGTTGGGAACTTCATTAACAGATGGAGGTGTGTGAATCCTTGCAGGGGTAAATCATTTTTATTTTCCATTGAGCTTCATTTTTTAGGAGAGCATGTCATTTTTTGGTGATTCACTAAGGTAGTGTACCACCTCACTTTGGTGGCAACACATTCATTCGAAGGAGGCCATGTTTAGCTTGGTATGGTCATGGAGGTCAGAATCATTTTCTATGGAGGATGAGTGTTACTTTCAGGAGTTATATCATGAGTTCTGTGAGATAGGCTCCCTAGTAGAATGAATCGTGGAGGGATCGACCGAGCTTTTTTAGTTCCTTGTTTCTCTACCCATCGATAACATTCTGAAGGTGACCTTTTATGTCAATTCAGACAATAGTTGAGAGGAGGATGCTTCACATCTTCCAGGTGGGTTTGGGACCCAAGTGTCATTTTTAGTTTCAGCTAGATCAAGTTGGAAGAGTGTCATAGATTGATGGAGTTGCTTGAGGAAAAGTAATCTTTGAGAAGGGAGGACTGTAATATTCCCATTTTTGGATTCCCTTATTATGCAATGAGATTCACTTCATGAGGCTTGAGTCAACCAGTTCAAAGGGGTGAGAATAGGACATCAGAGTGATCAAAGGGTTTGGAGAAGTTTGGTGGGGCCCATCTTAGTTTATTTACCTTTATTCATCACCGGGATCATTTATGCACAACTTGTCTCTGGTTCCATTGCATTTTGACAATTCCCATAAAACAAGGTTATTATTGAGCATATTTTAATTAAATTCACTAACGATGTCATTTTGGGAATAATGTCTGAAGGAATGCCTTAGTGTAATAGCTCATTGGAATCATAAGGAAAATCTCTAAAGGATAAGATGATGAAAAGTGACTTTTAGTGGTCGGAGAAGGCATAAGGGAAAATTAATCACTTTTTAGAGGAAAAAGGTTAATCAAATTAATAAAGTGATTTTATGAAGAAACACTAAAAGTGAATTAAAAATCACATGGAGGGAAAAGGTAAAAAGGGTTATAAAAGAGATATAGGGGCTTCTATTATCTCATTATGTTGATTAATATTTTGGTGTCTGACCTCTTGGCTAGAGAACTCAAGGTACTTGAAGGTTTTGACTAAATAAACCATTTCTGATCTTATCTTGTCCAAGGTGGTGAAATATTCCAACCTCTTCATTCTATTCCAATTCAGTTCTAGTTGGTGCATCTTTGGTGAAGACAGGCACATATGTTGAGGGTTTTCTACAAAGAGGACACATTGTTCAGTCAAGGATAGTTCGATTTGGATTTTTGGAGGGAGATATTGAGGGGATATTCTTGGGGTTGTCTTTGGCTCACTAAGGTCAACTTTCCTTGGCAATGTGGGGGCTTTCCAACCTCCATATTTATTTATTATCATAGTTGAGTGAATTTCATGAAAGAGGGCGCATTGGGGGTTTGAGATCCATTGATTTGTGAGAATATTTTTCATCTACAGCCAGGGGATATTCACATATGAGTTATCCATCATCATATCTATAAGTTTAATCCATTTCATGAATATTTTACATCGGATTTATTATGCATATTTCAGCAGGGCGTAAGAAACAATGAGGGCACATTTTTGGACATGGAATTTGTGTATTTTGCATGATATACCATCTCTTTTGGGAATCCATCATTATGGATCAAAAGGGAGGATAATTGACACTATTTCCTTGCATTTTGTAGCCATTATAGGCCAATAAAGTTGTTTGTGTATTACATATATCAGATCTATAAATTACTACCATTGGACAACCATTAATAATAAATAAACAAGCAAGGATTGTGTGGAGGTATTTGTAATTTTGTTGTACATTAATTTCATTTACTCTTATGTTTATTCTAGTCTATGTTCCATATGAATTCATGTTGTTTTATACAATATTAAACTCAAAAACATGGATGGAAATGCAAGCTACAATCATGCATGCAAATTGTTTGACATAATGCCTCAATGAGAAAACTATCATATACATAAAAACAAGAAAATAACCATAAAAAAAGACACTTTAGGGGTTCTAAGGAGGCTTCAACTCATACAATTTACCTTCTAGACACATTAGTAATATTCCTTGAGATTTGGGACAACAAGAGAGTCGATTTTACCAAGGAATTTGACCAAACACGCAAAGTGTTTAACGAAAGTTCTCAACCAGTTAGATCTTATTTTTATGCCATATTTAGTTGGGAATATTACACTATAACACCTTGGAGAACAATACAAGGATTGAAGGATGAGAAAATTATCATAGTTATATTATCACGTGTAAGGTCGGGTGAATTTTCAATGGAAGAAATGTGTGATGAATTTAAAAAGTAAGTTTGTTGAGTTATTTTTATTTATGTTAGGACAAGAATTTTTTATTTTTTTTTCAGTTTAAGATATCAATGTTCTAAGTATTTTATTATATATATCATTATAACATTATTTATTTATTTTATTTAGTCACAAGGTGTACATATGAGAATACAAGAGGAAATGGTTAAGATGTTGAATTAAGAAAGTTGGTATAATGTTAAACTCAACTATCCATATTCAAGCTCTACAATACTATTGAAACAATTTTTTTGTTGCATTCAAAAAGGCATGTTGATTTATTACATTCATATTATTCATTTGTACTCATATTATTCATATGTTAATTTAGTTCTCTTTTAATAGTTATAGATATATAACTATATGTTTTTTTGTTTCATTAAAGATGCTAAAGAAGAATGCATATGGAGTACATGAAACCTTCGAAAGTTTTATTCAAAAAAAAAAGTTTGAAAGAGAAAGAAGGAGATGTTCTCAAACTGTTGAGATTGATGACACCCTTGATCACTACATTTGAAATCAGCTCAACATTGTTCAATATAAAGTGATATTAGGTGATTGTTAACAACTTGCAAATATTTCTCCTAAAAAGGAATACTCCATAGTTATTGTGGATATTCCTCATGGTTATAATATCCAAAACATTTGATATGATACTGAGCCTTATACTTACCAAGCTTTCAATAAAGTGGTTATGTGATTTACGGAACTCACAACATCACCATTTTGTAGATTTCTGGTATTTCATTCAGACACACAACAAGGATTAGTACAATCAAGCTTCAAGGGAAAATAAAAGACAAGGATGCAGTTTATTTGGTAAGATATTGAAAGTGTATGTTTAGCAATCAATATTAGAAAACAAATTTATTAATTCATAGGTTAATTGAATTTGCACTCATTTATATTACATGCACAAGCCTGATATTCATAGCTCCAATAAATAACCATTTAAATGAGATTTTGATAGTATACATCTTACAACCTGGACAAAAGATGATTCTTATAATTCTATTATTGTCAATGAAAAGGATGGAGAGAATCCTAGTAGTTTATTGGTATACAATGATGTGGTTAGAAAACTAACGTATGAGGAAAATGATTTGAAAGGATAGATGGTTAACATTTATCAAAAACCACAATAATTAATTAATTATCTTATAGTTACATTTTCAAATGAAGGAGATTGGGTTTTAGATTTGTTCTCGGGTTCAAGTAAGAATTATGATCTAACATTTATGAAATCATACTTCAATCTTATATTATTTTTAATTTATGTCTTTTTACAGTGTTTAACTTCATTATTTATTTTGTATTTGGTGATTAGGTACAACATTAGCGTGTTTCTTATAGAAAGGAAGAAATTGCATAGCCATTGAAAGTGACCCAATACAGTGCATTTTTATTCAACAAAGAATTAATTCTATTCCATCTCTTCCAGATTAAATGCAAGACGTTGGCTTGAGGAAAATAGATTTTAGTGAATAAAAGGTGGAAAAAATGATAAAGGAACCTCAAGTACTATTAGGAGGAATGATTGGAAAGGATCACTTTGGAGAACTTGCGGATATCAAAGACCCAATGGAAGAGAAAAATAACACAATGGAAGCACAAAATGATGTCGAAGAAGATGATAATGTGTCTGTTGAGAACGATGAATTTGGGATATATGATATTGTTGATTAGTTTTAATATGCCCTTGAATATGATGCTCAATTTTGCAAATTTTTGATGAGCTATAATTGTAATGTTTTGACTTTCAGATTTTAAAATAAGAATGAATATGTATTTATTGTTGTTTTATGATGAATCTTTTTATTGTTTTATTTTTCCTTTATTTGTATGTGAATCACTATACGGGAAAATTGTATTAAATGTTGTCATTTTTTTACTTCAAATGTATAAAAATATGAAAATAAATGTTAATTTTTTATAAAATTTTCATAAAATTTTCACTTTTTTTGTTCAATTATGTCCATAAAAATTCTTTATGACATGTTATTTTAAATGAATAGGTACCAAAATGTATAGGTTTTTTATTATATATGGTTGTAAAATGTATATTTGTTTGCTAAATATTCAAAAATAGTGTTATTTAACTACAAGTATTTTCTATGTATTGAAGTAAAGGTAAACAATGTGTCAAAAATGATGTTTTCGACTATATTTTAAAAGTATGGAGCAATAAATTAATTAAGGAGACACAATTATATGAAACTTAGTAATTTCAAAAAAGTAAATGGTAAAAAATATTTTTAAGATTGAAAGAAGCATGAAAAAGTAACTAAAAACATCGTTTGAAAAAAAATTAGAAAAAAATTAAAATAGATGAAAAATAAACATTTAAAAAAATAATGTGGAAACATTGTGGATCGAAAAATTTAAAATATCGAAAAAAAACAACTAAAAAGGGATGGAGGTTGCTACCGGTAGCACCATTTTTAAAAATAGGGTAAAAAATGTGACCCCACAAAAAACAATAACTCTATAGAATTCTCGTTAAGTTGCTAACTACATTTAGTTTACATTGGGTAGATGTGTCCTCATTGAAATCAAATATCTTAATGCAAGCTAGCCATTCATATTCTATCTAATTTTTTTATTGATGAGAAATTCTCCACGAGTAGCCTGCATCCTTTTCAATTTCATATAGTTCAGATTTACTTAATATTCTTATTCAATGATCATTAACGTCTCTAGTCTTCTGAATTTGTTTAATGAAATCCAGTTGATCCTACGTCTTCCCATGTTTCTCTTTCTAAATGAGTTTCTCCTTGTACAAACTAGATAATTGTGAGTTTCATTCCTATAGTTTCAAGGATTTGGAGTAATTTTTTTCTTTATCTGTGTATTTTCTTGATCTTCTTCTAAGAATTGCTCCACAAAGATTGATACTAACTCTTGTGTTGTGATATATTAATTTTCTTGATTTTCCAACAAAGAAATTTTCTTAAGTGGGTTTTGAATGCCAACTGATTTTAATCTAACCTGATCATTTGTTGCATGAGATATAACTAGGCCAACAGTTTGCAGATCAATCAGTCTGGCTCTTTTTGTATCAATTACTTTTTCTTCAAGTATTCAAAGAATTGCGATATCAAGATCAATAATTTTCCTTTTATGGGTTTTTTTTACTATGGCATGACTTCTTTTGTTATAATCTATAATATCTAGGTAAACCACATCTTCCATGTGATCTAGAATACTCTACTCACTGCAAGATAAGATATTTTCCATGCTACTTGGTGTAATGAACTGTTCCATTTCAGTAAAAGTGCCCTTGACCTATTTCCCCTTGTATGTACATGCTTTAGGAATCACTAAGTCCTCCATATATAAATCGATAAATATGTTAGGTGGTTTGGCCTACTTTTTTGTCTACTCTAGATAATGATCAAGAGGTTGTTGCTACTAAGTATTTTTGGTATTCCTTGTGGTAGTTTGTTGATCTTTTTCTAACTCTGTTTTTTCTTATTCAAATTTATCTTGTTCTTCCTTTTTCTTGGTTTCCTCTTCTAATATGGACTTTTCTTCTACTTCAATTCTTTCCTTTTCAAGTTTCTCATCTTCTTCTCTCAATTTATGTTCTTTTTCCTTTTTTATCCTTTCAACTTCTTCTTGTAATTTATGTTTCAGTTCTTTTTTTTTCTTTTTCATCCTCATCTTGTAGATTCTCCTCTTCTTATTTATTTTCCTTTTCCTTATTAGATTCTATACTATGTTCTTCCTCCTACCTATTTCTCTCGTCTTCAACATATTTCTTTTCTTCCTCCTTATTCTTTAACAAATCATCTACTTTATCTATCATTTACTTTATCCTCTCTATTTTCTCATCAAAAGACACACTATATGTGGAGGAAAAATCCTTTCATTGGAATATCAATTGTACTTCCTTCCAAGTTACAACATTCTCAAATGGTAATTGATTATAAAATTTCTCATGTTCATAGGGCCATGTGATTGATACCATTATGTTGTGCTTAGCCACTGGGCCTAAGGGATCATGGATTCTAAATTGTCCCTATGAAAATTGGTATTCGAACATGGTGTTTGCTACTTTTCTTTATTTCTTTGAATTTATCAATCTATAGTGTCATGTGTGCATGTTATAAGGGATAATGGTTCTTTTCCTTGCATCTTTTTTCTAGTGAAGAATTAAAACCTTTCAAAAAAATTTAATCAGAAATTTATCCTAAGATTAATATCTTGGGGACAAACTTTGGAAAACTATGGGGAGGATAAGTCACCCCATATATTCACAAATAGGTAAAATATTCTCACACATACAAGTTTCCTATACTTCTTATCAATATAATTGCTTCCTTACTTAGCCTAGGACATTCCTTGCAAAAAAATAAATTGTGCAAAGATGAAAGGAAATGGTCACACAATTGAGCATAATTATTTGTATATGTGTTCTCTCGCATTGCTTGGAATTAGACATGCACTGGAACCTATACCTTATGTCAACTCCAAATTAACCTTGGAAAAGGGTTACTAACACCAATAATGTCCATTAAATAGGAGGCCCTGTAAAATGTCGGTAAAACTTTCTCTTTATATTTAGCCTCATGTTCCCTCTCAATGGTCTTATTTAACGAGTGAGAGAGAATAACAAGCCAGTTGAAGCTAATTCCTATGGTTGTAATAGATACACTAAAGGTACCCATGCATCCTTAAAATGTACATGATCTTGCTCCCCATCTATCCTACATATAAGTGTCATTTCATAAATGCATGGTTCTCTTATGTTAAGCATGGTGGATGCCCCATTAGTATTTCCAAAGAATATCTTATCCTTGACCCACCAACTTGTTAATAATGTATTTATATCATGTTCTCTATGAAATTACTCCACAAAACCAGTGATCATGTGTTTTTTTTGGTTAATGTAATCTATAGTATTTTTTCAAGCTTAGAGGCTTGATATAAACCTACACACCTACCTTCATCATTGATCATAGTTCAAGTGTCAAAATTGGTATGGGTGATTATCCATTCAAATATTTCTAAACATGGAATGGTCATGAGTTATATATGCAATGGTGTGAAGGTGAAATATCTTGATATTAATGAAAACCATATCATCAACATTACTCATTGTTGGATCACTTGGAGGAACTACATATGGGTAATCCTCCTCCCTAATCCTCTTATAGATTTCACCCTTGATAGGGAAATGAATTTTGTTGGTTATGTGTTATATAATGTTGGAACAAGAGAAAACTCAGGGTTCAACACTTAACAACGCACCTATTAGCACTCTGTAATTTTCCCAAGGCTGTGAAGGCAGTCACAGAGGCAACATCGAAACCACTTCGAGTCTTGGATCTAGCCCTCCAAGACTTAGAGAGGGATCTCTCTGTCTGATATAACTTTGTTTGAAGAGAATATTAAGCTAGTTACACAGAACATAGAATCTGTTTTTAGGAATTGGGTATGGGCATAGAAACGAAACCATGGGCTATGGAGTCACTGCAACAAATGATCAAAAATCCATGTCAACGGGCTAATATTTGTGAGGCAAGGTAGACAAATCATTGGATTCTTTAATTTAAATGAAATGGGTGAGATGGAACAGGTCAAGAAATCCAATTAAACACAGAGAAACTAAGAATTTTGAGTTTAATATTCAGTGGAAAACATAAAAAACTATACCAAGCTAGAGACAGAGGGTACATTAAAACCATTCCTATTCTTAATATTCTCGGAATAATTCAGAAGAAGACATTAATTATGATAACAGAGAAAACAAATTTACAAAGAGGGATGCACATCACTAGTCGAAATAGTCACAAGAATCCTCTAGCATGGCATTGTATTATTGAATTGATGAAAGTACAGAAAGCTCAATGAGCTGCTTTAAAAAAACTAAATCATGGTCCTTTGAATCATCAACCCCCATTCATATTGAAAGCATAGGCTTTATATCCTTTACATCAAAAACAAAGATCCTATCAAACAGGAACTGAAATACTAAAAATAGTACAAGATCAAATAGTTTCCACAAAAACAAGATTGGATCCTATCTTAAGGGGCCAAAAACCTATCAACAATGTCACTTTCGAATTCCTTCTTTGACAGTTGGGCAATCTTGGCCAAAAATAGAAAAAATCCCTAAAAATATTGAACTGTCCACCATGAAAAACTTGTCGAATTTCTGCAAAAAAAGGGGTCCGCACATACATCTGTTTCTCTTTAATTATGACACCTGGGAAAAAACTAAAGGAGTTTATTTTATATGGGAATGTTCTAGACAAAATTTTCCTTCGGTTTCTCTAAATTCGCCTCCAGCTCACCGAAACACCTCTTGCAAAATCAAGACCACAACAGAAAAATGAAAAACTAAAAAAATGGACCTTGAAGATGGCTTTGATTCTCCCTGCTCAAGGCACCTGTGAAAAAACTGAGAGATTTTTTTGTTCTTCATCCAGTTACAAAGAAAAACCTCTCTTGGTTTATCATAATTCATTTTTCGTTCGCCCGAAATCGGTTTCGGAAAAGACATACTGAACAGGCAAAAAAGGGCGATTTTTAAAAAATATT
>JASDQU011025129.1:2772-15527 GCA_032191745.1 Picea mariana | reverse complement strand
TTACTTTTTGTTTTTAATTATATATGTTTTATTTTGTTTTATGTTTGTTTTATTTTGTTTTTTGTTATATTTTGTATTATATTTTAATTGTTTTGATTTATATGCATTTTTATTTATTTAATGTTTGTTTATTATTTATATGTTTTAATATGTTTTTAATTATTGTTTTTGTGTTTTATCTTATTTTATTTTGTTTTGGTTTTTATGTTTTTTATTTTAATATTTTTTTATTTTTAATCTTAATTAATAAAACATTAACCTAATCACTAATCAACTAAATTAATTATTAATTAATTAATTAATTAGTTTTTAACAAGATTTAAACTAGATTATTTATCTAATTATACTAACTTTATTAACCTATTTACTAACTACTAAAATTATTAATTAATCTAATCGTTTATTGTTCTTTTTAGCCTAAGTTTGTTTATGCATGGATGAGCGGTGGGCGAGAGGTAGTCAATGGGACAAAAGGACAAGGGAGTGAGGGCGCAGTGTGGATGAAGGATGCAACAGGGAGATGGAGGATCGGGCGAAATGGATGGAGGGGAAAAAGGGATCAACTGAGCCATACTTCGTCATCACAAGAGAAACGCCAAATCAGCAGTCGAAGAATCGAGTTACCTATAATTATAGGACCCTAACAGAACCAACAAAACGCTAACTACTGGCCCTTTAGGAAACACCTGTGAAGTGGGCGAAGTCTCACCCGAGGTAGAAGAAGGGAGGGTTATAGGATACAGGTGTCTGTAACCAGGCTGGGACACAGATCTATGATAAGAGCATTTCACAGAATATTTTGTTAACGCTTAGGAAGTGAACATGCATTAGTTTATTAACCTCATTAACATCGCAGAGCATAATCAAAGATAGATCTAGCACAGTAAAAACAAGTGATTATGCACCCTTAGTACTTAACACCTAGCATTGTGAGTTAGATCTAGCATTCATTTACCCTTAATCATAAGTAAAATACTTAAGCAAAAAAACATACATTCATTACACATCATAATCAAAGCACTAAGCAAATGCATAACAGAAAAGACACTGCACAAAGAAAATCATGAGACACCAGATATATGTGGTTCACCCAAGGGTGGGGCTACATCCACAAACTGCTTCGCTTCTTTATTACTAGCCAAAATATTACATCTAGTCACTCCTGTGCACTAAGCCACAGATTCAAACTTCACACAAGATAGGATATATGTGCACTAAGAACTATATCCTTCTTCTTTACCTTCCAAAACTAGGTCACATGCATAGAGCCACAATCTCTTATCAAGGCACTTCACCTCTTCTACAAAATCATAGTCGAGCACAAAGCCTCGACCACTTACATTCCATTGAAAAAATCACTACTTGAGATCTATATTCTACACTAAATTCCCTGAAACTTGGTCAAGGGCCAACAGGCCCCCAACACTCACCTATGACTTGTCCCGATTCACTCAGGTATGGAAAATTCTACTTCAAAATACTTGAGCTTAACTTGAGATACCTCGACTTGCTACCTCGCCTGAGCCTCCTTCTCAGTGAGCTCTTAGGCTGTCTATTCTGTAACAGGCCCTTCCAGGAGTTGTTATACTTCTAGAACTATTTGATCTAACTGTGAACCCTCGCTATCGATCTCCTCAAACACCTTGCAAGATTCATCCTGCATAGGTTGTAACTTCTATGTTACTTTCATCACTTTACCCTAGAGAGAAATGATCTGATGCTATACTGTGCATTTCTCCTGGGATATATTCATCCTCTCCACTGCTTTGAGCATCTTCATCTACACCTACAATGAAAATGCTTGTTGTTGTGCCTCTTGTAACTAATCCTCTAGCTTCTTTAACTCTGGATCCTCGGCGAGGTGTTCATATGTCTGGGTGCTTTTGTCACTCAATTGTTTACATGCCAAGGCGAGGGATCTTATACTTTCTATTATGTTTTTGGAATACTCCTCCCTCTGGTCATGCACCTCCTGCGGGGTTCTCGACATTGTTCAGGCCTCCAGTTCATCTATCTTATCCTGACGTTGTTAGAGGGTCTCTGCAAGATTCACTACTTGAGCTTTGATATGATCCTTCTCCTCCTGTACCAATCCTAGCATAGAGTGACATGCTTTACTTACTACATCTTTGACCATGGCCTTCTCTGCAAGCAACTGCTCTTTTTCCTTTCGTAGTTGGACTTTGCTAGCTCTCTTTTCCTCCTGAAGCTTCACCTGAAGCTCTAATTTATCGCTTTCATGGGTAGCTACATTGTCCTGTGCTTCTCGTAGTTGTACTAGGACTTCATCTTTCTCTTTTTTAAGGCTTATGTAGCCTTCTCCTTTTCTTCCTGAGCTCTTTGGAACCAATCTTATGTTTCATCAGCAAGCCTTCTTAGGTAGGATTCTCTTTTAGCAATCATTTCTCTTTGTTCCCTTATGTAGGCCTTCAAACCTGTATCCAATACTTCGACCTATTCTAGAGGTACTCCTTTAAGGTTAACCTCAACATCCAAGTCAGGGTTAGCCTGTAATTCTGCGGGGGTAGGAAACTTGATGCTATATTGGGGGAGGGTGATCCAAATCCTTGGTTCACCCTACAGATTTGGTTCATCCTGTAATTATGGGGTCTGTGACGAGGAAGATGCATATCACGTGGTAGACACTGCATGGACTAGGAGAACATCTTGTTGCACTTCCTTCAACTCCCTCTCAATATTTTCATATAACTCTGACTGTTTCTTTTCATATATCTGCAACATGTCTTCAGAGGCTTCCTCCATAGCTCCATGGACCAGACTAATTTCATTGTCAGTGAGAGTGGCTTCCAACTATGGCTTATTGGTGCATGTTTTCTTCCTTGCTGAAGGTTTCTTCGGAGTAACTTTCCTCTTCTTTGGGGTTACTACCCCAATAGGGAGATCTTAAGGTGGTGTTGATTCACCTCCTCCTTTCTCTTCTTCTCCTTCATCTCCTCCTCCCTGTCTATTTGATTAATATTCTCCTCCTGCCTATCCTTCTGCTTCATATTCTCCTCCTCCTTACGAGATAGACTCGTTATCTCCATATTTTTTATCTTTGTCTTCTTCATCACTCTCTATGTCCTCGACTTCAACCTGCTTTTTCTTCTTTTTTGTCCCACTGGACTGTCTAACATGTTCAACTCGTGTAACTATCGGGCTTCTAATAGTGTCAGTGTCAGATAACTCTGCATCGACGAAAGGTACAATAAATTATTTTGGTCATTCCTTTGTAATCTTCTCCATATCTTCATATTTCAGCTTGTATTATGACTTCAATTCTTCTTGGTGATCATCTCTTCGCGCGGTGATGTAAATGAAGTTAGGATCAGTGTGAAACTTCGCTATGGGTCAATACTGATGCAAGGTACGTGGGTTCATACATGGGAATAATTCAATGGAGACCGTTAACTACTAATAATATCCGTGAAACACGACATTAGATTGCCACTATTTCGTCATGTCATTAGTATACTACAAGGTGGAAAAATGAGCGGCCAGGGGATCTGTAGGTTTAATCTCTACGAAAGTGGCTCCTTTGGGCATCTGCCAAGACACAAATTTGATCAGGATGATCAGCCAGCTGTAGTGAAACTCATATCCCAAGTTCTGGGCTTCACAAAAATCCTTTTCTAGCTCATTGACAAGGTAGTTCGCTTAGTTCATATGCATGTCCTCCACACACTTTCCTATGAGGTCCACCACAAACTTGGTGACCTATGTGGGGCGGTTCTTCTTCACTAGATTTCCAGCTAAGAGTTGACAAGAAAGGCGCACTCTGCCATCCTGTATGGAGGCTACCTTGTAACCTCGCTTCCCCTTTTCTACCTCTCCATAGGATTCTTTGATGTGATGTGCTAACGAATGGTATGAGGTCTTCCCTCGATAGATTGTTGTGGGTTAGGACCCTTCAAGATTAAACCTATGATCTGGTGGATCAATTCCAGATTCACAGTAATTCTTCTGTCGAACCATAGATATCCACCATGATATCTCGACAGAAGGAGTTTAACGCAAGTGTTAACCTCCTTGTGGTGGCCAAAATGCGGAATATTCATCATGTTCAACACGGTTGACTGCACCAACCCCTTAATCCATGGTTGCATGACGAGGCAAGTTTTCTTTCTGGTTGTCTTCATTAAGTAGCAGTGAGGAGCGAGTGTGGCGTAGTTTTTCCGGTCTCCTAAGTTGAAGTCGTTGTGCTTCAACAGAGAGATCTATCCTAATTGACTCCCTACTATGAGGATTCCTTTCGAAATGTATGAAGTGAATACAGAGTACTTGAAATCATTGGGGATACTTTTGCAGGTAACAGTGCTGGCCAGAGATGAAACATACTCAAGCAGGATCGACGAGATCTACTTTGTGTTAGCTAGATCATCGCGGTGCTTACTTCTTTGTTCAGTCACGGGATTGATGCGAGTGGAATGACATCCGGTCGAAGGGGAATCCTACAGTCCCCTAGTTGATGATGCTTGAATACCTTTGGATATAGGTCTATCGGCCATGAGTTTCCTAAGAACTTCCTCGACATACTTCTCCAAATTGTTGTGTTCTCCCGACATTCTAGCTTTTAACAAACAATGGGGTAGACAAACAGACAGGCGGGGTATACTTCAAATAATGACATGCAACTCAATTCGACACTTCGAAAATTCTCGTCTTATATCAGTCAATCACAGGTAGCAAAAAGTGGTCCCAATGGCACTGTGATATCCCCAAAAATAAAATATTTTTTGAAATTTAAATTTATTGGAAATTTATTCCGTTTTTAGTAAATTTGAATTTGGAAAATTTTTGCCATTTATGGCAATTTCGAATTTCGAATTTAATAATTGTAATTAATTACTATGACTATTGGGAAGAGACCTGATTTGACCCGACTAATTATTTGACTATGACACTTATATGAAAACAAAATATTTTATATTGATTGTAGGAGGACAAAGGGAACAACCATGTTGAATTTAGCTGACCATGACTCCATGAGTGGGGAACATGTTGGAACTACCCCTGGGCTGATTGTTACAAGTGGAAAATCAATGATTTGACCATTGGTAGCCCCTGAAAATCAGGGATTTAGAAATCTGCAAAAATTCCCAAGGGAGGGAAAAAAGACCTAGGCAAAATTGATAAATAGCATATGTGAGGAGGCAAGACACTGACAAGTATGCAGAGAAAAGAGACTATGGATTTTTCCATGTTGTTATGAGCATTGCTGAGTAAGTGTGAGGAAAGAGGATAACTATTGGAATTGTGGACATTGTTGAGGAGCAGTCTACCAAGTTCGCCCTCATGGATTCATGGTCAGGCTAGGGGGTGAATCGAGCAAGTAATTTTGTTACCTATTCTACGGTTGGGAGGAACGTGGTTGTTCCCTTTGCCTTCCCACAAACTAGTTCAGATATGTTGATCTACTCCTTCTCTGTTTTAAATAATCATTTATACTGGTGATATGTATATGTTAATTATGTATTGAATTACTTCTATGAAACAAATCTATCGTATCTTAGTCCATTTCTGTAATAGGAAAAACTATAGGAACATAGTAGGAATTATCTGTTATAGGAACAACTCTAATACTGTAATGAATGGACTGGTAGAAACGTTGGAGGATATTCATCCGGGATAGAGGTAGAATAGAAATAACAGATTATATTGCAAGCCACTGTGTATAGGACATGACAAGAACAGAAATCATTGTATATGAAAGGATTAAACTAATTAAGCAGATTTTAGTGTGAATATTTCTAAGAGTTATGCTTGCCATGAGATCATACACCTTTAAGTGTTCGAAATTTTGTAGTTAGACTATTGTTTAATGGCATAAACCGTAGAGAACAAAAAGGGATCCTTCGAGTTAACTTTGCTTGATGTGTAAGCTAATGGTGAGTATGAACACGACCCAAGTTAGGTAGATATACTGCATGTTTATATTTCTGTAGGTAAAGATGCAAGACCATAGTACGTAACTGAGTTTTCCAATTATTAAACCAGAACCAAGATGAAACCATACCTATGATAGTGAATCGTTATATAAATATATAGAGAAAAGCTATAGGTATGTACATAATTATAGGTGGAAATAAGTACAGATGTTAATGGAGAGTTAAAGAGAATTCCCTATAGTAAGAATGATAATATACGCCTTTATACGCACACTTAACAGACAGTCAATATACCTATTGTTCTAGCAGTCATGTAGATCCAACCTTGCAAGTAAAGGCATAATTAAATGTGTAGGACTGATTACTTTGACAATCTCAGGCTCCCTTCTTTTTATTTACTCTGTATAGGTTCCCTTAGATGATGATAATGATCTAAGAAATGTGAATGTATAAACAGGAACGACAATGACTGAATATTTGTATATTTCTATAATAAGCCATACAAAGTAATAAAATTACTAAAGTATCGATACATGACCAGGATACACATTTAATAGGATTATATACATACATTTGTATGAATATTACTTGATACCTGTACAACAGTTTAATATTCTAGAGCTCTTTTCGTTGAGATGTGATTCAAAAGATGTGGGCCTTTGGAAATACATAAATTCCATGCAATGCATTAAATTTTAGACTGTATGGACAACAAATACTGAAATACAGTAGAGAAACAACATTCTAACTAAACCTTAGTGAAATTTATGAAATTCGTAACGACAAAAGCTAAGAAGTATGCAAAATTGAAATAATATCCAAGGAAGTAATCGAATCAAAATAATTGTCCATGAAGATGGTTGAATTCCATTTCAGAATACATTCAATTACAGACCCATTACTCGGCAAGAATGACTGTTCATATTGACACCCCAAAAGATTTTACAGCTCTTAAACTATAACCTTATTCTAAATCATGCGACTCAGTGAGATTTATGTCACCACAATGCTAATCTTGGGTTTAGAATCGTATCAGTTCATAGAAAACTAGGGCACGCATTGGAGTGAAATAAATTGAAACCCGAGTACCTTGTACGCCTTTGATAAGCCTCAGCATCCGGATTTGTACAAAGTTGAGGTCCCTGCAAGGAATTTCAAATTTACATTAGCATTTTAGAACATAAATAAAATGATTGAAGTTTCCAACAGAATAGAAAGAGTTTGAGTCATAATGGTACTTAACTCGGAGTTGAAGATGAGGCTTCCTTTTCCTTATCGTGTTTTGGCTTGATAGAGGTCTCTGATCGAGGGGAGAATGGTCCCGGGTTCTCCTGATGGGTACCCTCGCAATAACAAGGTCCCATCGTTAGCGTTTATACCAGCAGCGAATAAATCCGTTTGCTTTGAAAAGAAATAACATAAACAGTACTAACACTAAATTTACGAATTCCATAAGACGGGCCGTGCGAATAGGCCGAAAGCATCCTCAATCCAAGAAGTTGCAAAAAGAAAGAAGAAACGCCAATATGATATGTCGTGGGCATTTTTCTAACAAAACTACTCAAAAACCCTTGAGGTCGTAAATTTTTAGGGTTGAAATGCATAGCCATCAGGGAATCTTTTTATCCGTAAGGACTAGAAGAGAGCCTCTTAGAGATTTCGAAATGTATCCATGCTTACAATAAGGAGAGAAGGGAAAAATGAAACATACATAGCAGGAAACTTTTCATCTTCATATTAAAACCCTGCGTGGCTTCACAACAATGCAACACCAGGCCTCAAAACATATCAACGAAAAAATTATAGATCCTGTAACGAAATGGAAAACCCTAAGTAAAGTTTTTACAAGGAGGTGTGAATGCTTCGGTAATCGAGGAGACAAGGAGGCGTAATGTCGAATCCCTTTTAGGAGACATTGAGGACAAATACTTAGAACAATCTATTTCTGATAGTAGAACCATACAAAAAAGTCACGAAGAATAGTCCTAAGGGGGAAGATTCAAATTACAGTCATAACAAGACCTTTAAAGGGGAGATTCAAATTTACAGGTCGTAATAAGACATCCCAACGCGAGGGTTCTTACACCATGATGGAAACCAGGGTTCTCGTTTAAATGACCAAGCGCACAAGGGGTATCGAAAAACATACCAAGGAGGCGAATAGCGCCGACTATTCCATCGGGTAACGTCCTCCATTTCGACAACCTTTCCTGTTGAAAATGATAATACGTAGAGCCATTCTAGGAGGTTTCTACATTGACAATAGAAACACTCAGAACCCTAAAGGATCTCTGTTACACCAATTAATTGTTGAAGGTATGAATGATGGTCTTGCCATGCGATGGGGAGTATGTGTCGTGACTAGGTTGAAGGAACGGTCAGGTGAAACCATTGAAATCCGAGTACACGAAGTATCCATTAATTCCCAGTGCAGAGCTTTAACTGTTCTGACAAGTAAACCACCCCTTCCCCACCAATAAATTGGTAATATTAATGACAGTCCCGTCGTGAAACTACTAGTGGAATACATCCCCTCCATTCATTCATTGGAGTCAATTATCATTCATTTGATATTTCACTTAAGACATCGTTTAGCTAAGAGGGAGTTATACGAGGGTCTTAATTGGGAGTTAATACTCGAGATTTTGTGTATTTGGAAAACTGACAGGACATTAACCATGACTACTCATAAAGAAATATATTCTTAATGAGTCGAACCCTACCAAATGATGCCAAGCATCTTATGTTTAAACTTTGTATATTTTGACAAGGGATATGTCCCCGACCCCATCTCTTATATATAGTGTATGAAGTTTATTTCAAATTCAAACAAATAGTAATGCGTGCGAGCATAGGAACTCATGTCCCAAGGAGAGGGATGGACTATAAGACCTAAGTTTAGATATTGCCTATTTACATATAAGTATGTTGGGGTAGTTTGAGAGTGAAGGGGAGTGATAGAAATTATGGAAAGAATTTATCCACATAAGCTTTTATGTTTCTAAGTAAACCATACTGGTGTAATAATGTCATTGTGGACAGAAATGAATCTTACCTTCTCTTAAATTCTAAGCTTAAACGAAATTAAATTATGTCATAGAATTTTTTGTTTTGGTGAATTTGAGGTACATTACATATGGTATCAGAGAAAAAGCTACAACACTAAGCCTGAACAGGGCCACACTAGCTACTTAGTATACATTTTGACTTATGTAAAACTAATAAATCTTATGGTTATAAACAGAAAGCCCTTTCTGTTTTTTTTGTAAATTATGGCAGCTCAGGAGGGTGCAAAAATCAGGATGGAAGGAAATCTGTAGCAAGGACCTTCGGGAGAGCCAAGATAGAACAATGATGGAAGCTCACCCACGAAGGTGTTGGAAACAATGAAGAATCTTATTGTTGAACTATAGGTTTTCAAGGCCGACAATGAAATATTAAAGAAAGCACAACAAGAACAACAAGAGATAAATGAAGTCCTGCTGCATAGTATAGTAACCAAGAAAATCCCAAAAGACGATATCCATGATGAAGAAGTCAGCAAAAGAGCCTCCAAGAATTTGGGACCGAAAACAGAAAAAGAAGACAGTTCGTCTGAAGGGACACCTTCAGCGGATGACAAAACTATACCAGACAGAAAAAGAAAACAAGTAGACCTCCTTGAAGGAGAATTTAAAAAGATTAAACCAGCTACCTTTGATGGAGAATCCAGGACAGGAGAATAAGTTGAGGCATGGTTGTTGGACATCAAAAAATTCTTACAGATCTACAACTATTCCAGCAACATGAAGGTTAAAATGGCCATCTACAATCTGAAGGGGAAGGCCAACATTTGGTGGCAGGACCTGAAATTGGCCAAGGGCCTAAAGGAGAAATAGTTGGAATGGTCCGACTTTAAGAAGTATTTCAAGAAACAATACCTTTCTGAAAGCTATTATGAAAGGAAGACGAAAGAATTTTACGAGTTGTTACTCAGACAAATGACGATGGAGGACCTTATAAATAAATTTCTGGAACTACTAAGGTTCGTAGCATACATCCGGGAGGATAAGGTAAAAATCCAATGATTCTTAAGTTGTTTACCATAGGCCTACCGGGACAGAATTGAGTTTGACAACCCAAAATCCTTGAGTGGGGGATTCAAGAAAGCACAAATGTGATATGACCAGTATAAACAACGGGTAGAGTTTCCCAAGACCTGGAAGGATAAGAAGCAAGATCGAATGAACCAGTGGAAGAAGGGATACCAGCTAGATCCTTATCAGAATGCAGCAAAAAGTTTCCCAAGGAAGGATTTTCACTCCAATCATCCGAATACGCAAGGTAGTGGTAAACCGGTAAACCTGGGAATGAAGAAGTTTGGGGACAACTCACGCGAGCCATTAAAGTGTTGGGAGGTTGGAGAGCCTCATCTAAGGAGGAACTGTCCACGTTTAACTTCAACAAACAGAACTATTGTTCACAATTTGTAGGAAGCCTTGATAGTGGGAGATGTGGGTAGAAGTCTGCATCGGATAAATGCATCCATAGATGGTCGACAAGATGACCACCAGTTCTTGGTGGTAGAAATCAAAGGTAAAATCAATGACACTCAAATTTCTGTTTTAATTGACCCAGGAGCTATGTTAAGTTATATTACTCCTGATGTAGTAGAGTCGAATAAACTTAAGAAACTGAAGCACACAAAATCATGGCTTGTACAACTAGCAACAAGTACTAAAAGGAAAGTAGTTGACTTTATTTATGATCTTGATCTCAGCTTAGATGGTCAAAAGATAAGGACCAATCTAAACATCCTACCACTAGGATATTATGATATGATTATCGGGATGGATTGGTTGGGACAACACAGGGGAGTACTAGACTGTTATACAAAGATGCTTAGCTATAAAGATGATTTTGGCACTGTTAGAACAACCCAAGGAATACCAAAACCTGTATCAGTCAGATAAGTTTCAGCGATGCAACTCAAGAAATGTATTAGAAAGGGATGTCAATTTTATGCCATCCAAGTGACAAATCTATTAAAAAAAGAAGATAAGCCCAAGTTAGAAGACTTTGTTGTCCTACGTGAATTCAGAGATATGTTTGTGGATGAGATACCAGAATTACCTCCAAGAAGGGAAATAGATTTCTCCATAGACCTACTACTGGGATCAGCCCCTATCTCAAAAGCACCCTACCGAATGAGTCTACCAGAACTGACAGAATTAAAAAAACAATTACAGGAATTGTTGGACAAAGAGTATATCAGACCAAGTGTCTCACCATGGGGAGCACCAGTCCTCTTTGTGAAAAAGAAAGACGGTACTCTAAGACTATGTATCGATTATAGTTAACTGAAAAAAATGACCATAAAGAACAAATGCCCCTTACCAAGGATAAATGATCTGTTTGATCAAGTTGGTGGGACCAAGATCTTTTCAAAATTAGATTTACGATACGGTTATCATCAAGTTAGGATAAAGGACGAGGACATAAACAAAACAACTTTTTGAGCAAGATATGGAAACTACAAGTTTGTAGTCATACCTTTCGGACTCACTAACGCACCAGTCACATTTATGTGCTTGATGAACAACATTTTTATTCAGTACTTAGACAAGTTTGTAGTATTATTTATCGATGATATTCTGGTCTATTCTAAAACGGAGGAGGAACATGATGAACACTTAAGAATAGTTCCGCAAACATTAAGGAAACACAAAATATACGCAAAATTCGACAAATGTGACTTTTATAAAAAAGAAATACAATATTTAGGACATGTCATTTCCTCAAAGGTATTGTCGTAGACCCAGAAAAGATAAAAGCCATTATGGAATGGCCAGTACCTAAGGATGTGGAATATATCCGGTCATTCATGGGAATCACTGGATATTATTGCAGATTTATAGAAGGGTTTTCCAAGATAGCCTACCCTATCACGTCATTACAAAAGAAAAAAACCAAGTTTAACTGGTCACAAAAGTGTCAAGACAGTTTTAACAAGCTGAAAGAATTATTGACATTGGCGCCCATTTTGAAGGTAGCAGACCCAGATAAAGACTTCACAGTTTGTGTTTATGCAAGTAAAGAGGTACTAGGTGGTGTCCTAACTTGGGAAGGGGACGTGATTTGTTACGAGTCCCAGAAATTAAAAGAACATGAGCGAAATTATGTCACTCATGACTTAGAATTGGCAACAGTAATACATGCCTTAAAAATGTGGCAACACTATATAATGGGCAGAAAATTCCTACTATTGACGGATAATAGTGGGGTAAAATATATGTTTAACCCACCAAATCTTAATGCAAGACAAGCAAGGTGGCTAGCCTTCTTGATCGAATTCGACTTCGAGGTCAGACATATCAAGGGTAAGGAAAATAAAGTAGCAGACGCTTTAAGCAGAAGAGTCCATGGGTTATTTGAGATAAATATCAGCAGGGCAGAAAGTGATCTGGAACAAAGAATAAGGACGACGAGTATTAATGAAGAAAATTACACCAAGATGATGGCAGAATTTCAAAATAGTATCGCAAACTCAGATAAACCAAATAAGCCCAAAAGAAGATAAGCCCAAGTTAGAAGACTTTGTTGTCCTTCAAATTTTGTTGTCCTTGAATTCTTTCAACTTTGATAGCTAATTCTTTTGCTTTTTATCCCTCCTTTGTTGTTACTTTGCTTTGTTGCTTCGACTTATCCTCTCATTCTTCTATTAGTTTGTCTACTTTCCTAGCTATGAAATCCCTTAATTCTTGCTTTTTATTTTCTCTAGATTATTCCTCTGCTTTCCTTCTGATCTGATCCTTCTCGATCCAAGTTTTACCCAACAAAAGTGGGAAAGGGGCGTTGTCCTCAACAAACCTACTGAATTCAAATCCT
>JASDQU011025128.1:15425-40099 GCA_032191745.1 Picea mariana | reverse complement strand
CACAACATCACTCTCAATTCCCCAATACCCAACCCATCTACTAGAAAATAGTTGAAAGAAACACATTAAGATTCATGCATAGACACTAGAAAAAACAAATTCATAAAGAAACATATGTGGTTTTGTGCATAAAGAAAAATACAGAAATCATTCATTAACATATAACATTCATTCATTATTTCATTAATCATAGACACAAAATAGACACAAAATATCATCAAAAATATGTTTTCACGATATGGTAGATGATGTTTCTAAATACAATAATTTTTTTTTAAGTTTCTTTCTATTTGAAATGAATTCAGAAAGTAGGTCATCGGTTTCCTCTTCCCCTTCAATTGTTTTGGCCTCTCCATGTCTTATTGATGACCTGGTCATGTACTCATTACATAGAGGATGCTACAAGGGGGGGCATGGATCATCAACTGCAATTAGAAAGAAATGTTAAATTGATATTATTTGTTATTATTATTACAAGATTTAATTAATAAAAAGAGCATTAGAGTGTTCTTTACCTGCTTGAGTAGCGGAGGCAAGCAAGTAGTTTTGTATGCAGCCATATGTTCCTCTTCTTGTCTAGCCTCATCCTCTAGATTCTCTAGATTTGAAACATGAAATGTTATAATTAATACACCATTTGCAATTAAATATTTTTAATTGTAAGCCATACTACATTTTTTTATAGCACATGAAATACCTCCAGCACTGAGCTGCACACCAAGAAGACACATGATCAATGCAAGATCTAACATGATGAATACAAATGGAGACCCACAAGTCTTAACCCATTAATTAACACAAAATTAGTCTCACGTTCATGCTAAGAAAATATGTTAAGAAGGGACCCCAACCAAACATAATTCCATATATGTTGTAGAGACGTAGATGCCAAAGGTTGTTGCATTCATGAGAAATGGTGTTACACATTATTTTCATCATCCCTATGACTGTTAATGATGTGAATCTATCTGTAGTCTTCAGAGGGGTTAGTGGCTTGAGTTCCTGAAGAAGGAAGGGAGAAGAACTTTTTCTGAGAAAAGAAGTTGCATTTTCCTTTGTAAAAACCTTGTAAAAAAGGAAGTTTGCAGGTTGCTATATAGGCAGGGTGCTAGAATGCCTAATTCTTGTAGGTTGCACCATAGCTAGGGTGCGAGATGTTCACAGGTTCCTCTATAGGCAGGGTGCGAGAATGCCTACACGTGGGAAAAACAAGCGTTTTCTCGAATCTTCTAGAAGGAGAAATTTCTATGGTGAGGTGGCATCCAAATGGTTTGGACCTTACTCACTTTCATGATTTAGTAGGATCATCCTAACCTCCTCACCTTATCCTCTTCATCTTATAAAAGGAGAGGAGCTCTCATGGAGAAAGTTATCTTGTAGCTTTGGTTAGCTTTGGAGCTTTTGGGATTAGCTTGGATTGGATTGAGCTTTGGAGCTTTTGGGATTAGCTTGGATTGGATTGAGATTTGGAGACTTTTATCTTGGCTAGATGAGCCACTTTGTCAAGATAGATTGTGAATATTATCAGATCTTTGCTCTCGGAATTTTTCAAGTGAAAGTGTGTGGGGAACGAAGGACAGTTGGAAGGGACCTTACGACATCAAGGCCATGGTTGTAATCTCTCTTTCACATTTAATATGATATAGTAATATGGTTCTTTCCTATAAAACTTTTTGTGTTTTATTGTATGATTCCTTGATCACATACATAGGTTTATATTGATTTTATGCTATTGCTATCACTTTGGTTGGTTGCGTTCTTTTGCAGGATCATCATTGTATGAGTGTTGGAACAGAGCTAGGATGGTGATGGCGAGAGGAAGCGACATTTAAATGGTATGTCACCTATCCCTCTTTGGTTAGTAAATTCAATATCTAAAACTTAAGGAAAGCGTCATGTTCTGGTGTGTTTTGTTCTAGATCCAGGTGGATCTAGGGAGATCAGTTAGTGTCTTCACCTACTGATTAGTCTGATAACAAATGGTTATGATGCAATGATTCTTATAAATTTGTAGCTAGATGCATGAATCCCTAATGACCATAATCGTTGCATTTAGAATGACACTCAACACAAATATTAATAAATATTTCAAAGATACTTATAGTTGAAGTTGGAGCAGACTACTATTTTTTCAGAGATCATGGAGAAATCATGGGTAGTGTTAGTAGGGCACCCACAAGCAAGGCATTACAGACACATGAAAAGGTTTTAGATAACTTGTGTAAGAACTTGCAAAGATTGTGTGAGAGAAACCAATCTATGACATTATGCTGAGATAAATAGTGAGAAGCAAACTCATTTTTTTGAGAAATATGTTTTAGATGTAGGAAGAAATATGTTGTCCAATGATTAGGGAATTTGAATTTGCAATGAAGTTAGGGAAGAAGAAGAAGCACTATTGCTATGTAGTAATTTGTAAACTCTAATCGAAAGAATTTCTAGTAATAATAAAATGCTAGAGTCAAATCACAAACGCATAGGTAAAAAGCAATATATTGACAAAGATACAAACACCTATTGAAGACATATACACTTAGAACAAATACCTAGAACTTGCAAAGTTGTTTTTAAAAACTTATGAGATTATTTTTCATGAAACAGAGGTGTTGAATTTAATAGAAATATCTTTGGGACATGAACATAAACCTCAAATTGGGTTGAAAATGATATTTTGTTGAATTTTGCACATGTTAGAAGTAAAATAAAGACATCATGCATCAACTGCAGGTCTTGATCAGAATCTGCAGGTCTTGATCAGAATCTGTTCATAATTTCAATTTGTATTATCAATAACACATAAAGAAATGGTAAGACCAAAAGTTGGAAAGAACTCCCTAATACTTAAATGCATTTTGTTCAAAATTCAATTCAAGGGTTTATATTTATAAATTTTGTTTTCATATGACGCCATCCATGATTTATATCTCATAAATGCTCATTTCAAACAAGAGGAGGCCAACCCAAACACTTCCAATTCTCCCAAAACTATAAAAAGAAACCATTGATTATAGTTTACTATAGTAAGTGGTGGGAGTTATAAGATCTCACTTGTGTCAAAGACATTACATAGAATAACACAATGTTCATCATTAGTTTGAGATGTTTGGGAACCGAAGGCTTATAGAACTAAAATAATTAGAGGAATAATCAATTAAAAATAACATAAATTTAATGGAGGTTATTAACCTTGACTCGAACTAAGAGGCATACATTCATCGATATTTCAATTCTTTTACGAGAGATAAGATTGCTCGTAGGTTTTAATTCCAAAAGAGCTCAATGGTTTTAATCATCAATTTGGGTGATGGGTATTGAAAAATAGACCCCTTTCTTCTTGCGATATTACTATAGACAAGTTTGATGACACATGTATATTTCATTTCAAAAATACATCAATTAAATGGAAATTGTATCTTCATCCAGGTCAAATAATAGGGAGTTTTTAAACCTATCTAGGAGGCAGTCTCTAATCATGGGTCCTCTTTTATTTCATCATAGGAATCCTATTCTATTTAATCATTGTTCTTTTTATACAGGATTGAGATTTACTTTGTGTGAGGGACCTATTGACTATAGTTATTGGGTCAACTATCAATTTTGGTGGATGCACAAGAATGATTCCAATGTTTTTAAATTTTTGCAAGACCACTACATAACTATCCAAATATTTTCATATTAGAATAATATTTTTTATAGTTTCGTATTTTAATGGTAATTGTAAATGGGTTTATATTTAACTTATTTAAAATATAAATGCACACAACATACATAACACAATTCACTTGTAGGTGTATGTGTCACAGTCACATAAATATAGTGTTGTTTTGATGATTGTTTTGTTAACTATACCAATCGATTTATACTGAGTGCTTCCTAGTGGAAGATTGATAGTTTAATTTTTGTAGGTCCATAGGTTGTGGCCTATTTAACCTTGTCTTCAAGGGTCATCTACCACATGTCCTTCAAATATTCTTGAGTGTAGGTGTAATCCTTCACCAAATAGAACCTTGACTGTTATTTGATCAAGCAAGAGACCATGGAATCTTCCAACAAACAAATTTGCAAGAGTGTTCCCTCTTTAAACCTATTGGAAGTGTATTTATTAATGTTTGGAATAGTGTATTCACAAAAGAAAATAGGTCTCGGTCCTTCCTCACCATAGAATATCACAACAAAGGAGGTAAACAAATCAAACTGGAATACCAATTGTTGTCTCCTTTTACAAATTCATTGAACATGAACCACATGAACACTTATTTATCTGTCCATTCATTATCCTTAGTTTCACATTAATTTCTAATGCCTAGAAAAGAGTATGGGTCAAAGGTTTTAGGGTTTTCAAGGTTAAAGACATAGATGCCTTCATGAATGCAAATTGTGAGAGGGTTTCTATTCTTAGTCGAGGGTATTTCTAACCTAAATCCCAGAACTCGATTCAAGGAGGGGGAGCAGATTTCCAAATCGATGTAAATAATAAGCATATTTCCAAATTCTGAAAAATTAATGAAAATGATGAGCATATTTCCAAATTCTTTATTTTGGTTGAAGGGATTAAGGATACTAGTCATTTGAATTTACCGATTTAGAGGACATTGGTGGTCTCATTGTGCCTCATGTTGCTATATGTCTTTGTCTTTGTCGATCTTGGTATTTGTCTCTATTGTGAGGGTTCTGTGGTCTATCTTTGTCTCTGTAGCAGGGGTTTCTGTTGCGGGTCGGGTCGATGCATTGAGGGTCTCTGTTGTGGGTCGGGTTGATGCATCAAGGGTATCTGTCGTTGTGTTTAGCATTGGGAATTATTTGTTATATATAAAAATATATATACGTTATATATGTTATATAGATAAAATATATGTTAACATATATGTTAATATTAATATTAATATATATATTTGTTTCAAGCAAGGATATTGTCATCCTTAACTAGGAGACATAGCCATTGGTGCAACATTGTACTTGGAGGAAACAATATTGGATGTGACTATAGTGGGTATAGTGGCAGGTGAAGGTGAAACACCACCACCACATGCAAGTGCATTATATAGGCTAGGTACTCTAGCCAATGGCTACAATAACCAAGTGTTGAGCTAGTTTATAGATACATGATTTAACAATCCAATATGAATAACATGCACATGTGCATCTTATAAATTTTAACATCAACTATGGATGTGACTAAAGTAGATTCATAGTTGGAAGATGGTCCCATAGTATATGCAACAATAATAGAGTGTACCATATTGGCCTCACTCAAACTAATGGTGGGTATAGTGATAGGTTAAGGGTAGAAAACAACACTAAAAAATATTGGTACATTAGGCATCTAAATTTGTGGTGCAACATGGGCATGGAAAACCCTTTCCAATGGCTACAATCACCAGTTTTTGAACTAGTTAGATGAATGATTTAATGATAAAATTATCAACATACACATGTATCTTAAACATTTTAACCACTTGTAAAATACCTATGAGTAGGGCATTTTGATAGGGATTGAAATACAAATATTTGCATGGACATGTGATCTACTTAGTGGTTACCTATGTGTGAGATGTTTCCATCAAACTCGTGGAAACAATGGTTTCATCAACCATCCTTTTGATATCTAAGATATCCATATAATAATTAATGATAGTCATATGCACAATGAATCAATTCAATCAACAATAATGAATACACTATATGTTATTGATGATTTCTTTGTGCACTATCCATGACCACACTTACACTTCAACTACTTTGCAGTAGTGGCCCATGTGTCTACCATAGGGTGAGTAACCCATAGTAGGAGGGTAATCCAGAACATCCACACACACACACACACACACACACCATAAGGGGAAAAAAATTACTTAACTAATTATAAATTCAATAAAATTAAAACTTATAATTATACTCACCTCACTTAAAAATACACCATGGGAAATATCTCCTAAAAGACCATGGAAATTATAGCCACAAAACATTCATGGATGTGAATAAAAACTACAACCATTTTTATATGATAGTATTCCCTCACTACTAGATAATTGGGAGTTGATGGTCCTACCCCACTAGTAGATGATTACACCAAACATACAATACCTCAACAAATGTGTCATGACATACCATAATTTGTGTCAATTAAAGAAAATTTTCTTGTTTTTGTGGAAACAACTTATCTGGAAGTGGGAATTCCAACAAGGTCAAGGGATTAGGTAGTTTTCATCTTGGTTCCTCGCATTGGGTTAGTTGTGTGGAATATCCAAAGAAGCATCATGGAATTCTGAGTGATGAAAATAGTTAACAAGTTTCCCCAAAACAAACTCCGCATACATTTTCCTCAAGAAACATAGTGGGATTTCACTATTGTTATGAGGTCGCACATTAAAAACCATGTATTATCTATCCATTAAATTATCAATAAATGGTTGATAAATGCACCATTTGATAGATATATGAGGTCTGAGAGTCTTTGGGATTTAACCTATATGAGGGTCTATGAAAATGGAAAATATTTCCTCTTTTCTACTCTTTAGTTCTTTTCTTGTAATATGATTCAAACCATATATGCATTTAGGATAAATGTTCTCTCTATAAGAGGTAATATTGGCAATGCCTCATTTTCTTAGGTAATTATATCAATGATTTCATCTAAAATTTGGGCAAGTAAGCATCAAAGTGGGTAGATATATCTCAAAATTCTTAGGTTTTGTATCACTATTAGCTTTTTTTCATTATATTCCATTGATGTTGGGGCATTGCCTTGGGGGTTTACATTATGAATTTCTAGGTTTGGGACTTTGGAAACCATTTTTAACAACTGCAATGAGATATTTAAAAAAAATGTAAATGAATATAAACCAAAATTTGGAAATAAACATTAATTACAAAGAATAATAAATGGGATTTACACCACCTACCTCGTAGAGCTTACTACCCACCAATAATTTCATAGATCAATGCCAGTTTCTTCAGATAATTTGAAATCCATGAGCTTGTAGAAGTATAATATCCAAAATAGTGGTTGCATTTTGGACTTATAAATGAGGAAAAAAACATGGATATGAAGAATGAAGTACACTAGTGGGAAAAAATTCTTTTTATTTTATAGAAAAGGATTTCTTGTTCATTCCTTTTGCATACAAATTTTTAATGAAATAAAAAATGCACACGCATTTTAGTGAAGAAAAATATTAGGTCTCCTTGTTTGACTAAGGTTCTCATAAATTTTTATCATTGTGAGAAGTTTGTGATGTTGAAACATTCTTGTTCTCATTATTCTCCATGTGTCCAATGCACTTCACACTTGCTCCATGTTCACTCTAACATGGAAAATTGAATCATATCTTTAAAAACCTTTGTCGATGACCTATTCTCCATAGTGACACAAGCACAAAAGAAAGAGACACAATTATGTTTCCTATTACCTCTTTCCTTCCTTAGTTCTTAGGTAGGGTTCCTTATTTTTTCCTCTCTTATTCCCCTTAGTCCTTAGTCATTGGTTTGGATTTATTAGATAATTTGAGGCACTTGTTTGGGGCACTCTCTTACTATATGGGACTGATTTGTAACTCCCTTCACAGTTAGGTTCTAATTTTTTCCTTTGATTGTTGAAATATTTGTGTGAGTCGCATTTGAGTCTCAAAACCATCCCATAATGTCAATGCATGAATCTACTATAACCATGTCAAATTTCAGTGCATACAAGCACAGACTGAAAAAATTTCAATGTTAGCCCCATTCATAGGTCACTCTATGCAGGGTCAAATTAAAGAATAATTTTCACTAATTATAACCTTGTAATGGTGCCATTATGAATACACATAGGAAAAATATTTCATTTATAGGGCCTATGTGGTGGTTTTAGACCCTGTGCATGGCTTTGGGAGTCCTAAAAGTGTATTGTATGCATTTATACATTTATAGTTCCTCCTCATACCATGTCCATGATTTGGAGAAACATAGTTTGAAAAAATTCAATGTTGATCCCTTTCACTAGTCATTGTTTCTGGAAAGTTTCGACGAATATGCTATAGGAACGATGAACATGTTCATTGAACTAGCCTCGTCGCATTATGATGATAACGATGATGAAAAATACGATGATGGATAATTTCATCTCCTTCATAGTTAGGTTCTAATTTTGTCGTTTGATTGTCAAATTCTTTGTGTGATTCATATTTGAGTCTCGAAACCCTACCATACAGTCAACGAATGCATCTACTATAACCATGCCAAATTTTAGTGCATACAAGCACAAACTGAAAAATTTCAACGTTGGCCCCATTCACAGGTCACTCTATGTGGGGTCAAATTAAAGAATAATTTTCACTAATTGCAACCTTGTAATGGTACCATTATGAATACACATAGGCCAAATATTTCATTTATAGGGCCTATGTGGTGGTTTTAGACCTTGTGCATGGTTTGGGAGTCCTAAAAGTGTATTGTATGCCTTAAGACATTTATATAAGTTCCTCCTCATACCATGTCTCTTACTAACCCCTAACCCCTATAAACCCTAACCTGTAATTGTTAGATCCCATAACCCATTTAATACCCAATTCCTAATCCCTATAAATCCTAATGTCTACAATACTTAACACTTTATACATGTCACCTAGAGACTAGTTGGCTTTATGTTGGTGTTGGTTTTTCTTCATATGAGATATGAGAGATATTCAATATATTATTACAATGATGAGTGTTCCATATATAGGGAACATAAAGTGACCATCCATGAAAGGATGTGTCCCTTGAATAATCAATAACTATTTGTTATTAGTATTTACTTATTATATACTATAGTTAATAATCAATTAATAATTATATTATTAATTATTATCTTTAGAGAATGTCTTCCTGATGTTGTCCAAACATCAACACTCCCTCTCAACAAGGGAGACATTCTGCAACATGTCACTCTCATCTTTGAAGTATACAAACTTCACCCTAGACTCATGACACTTATCTTTCAGTCTTGGGAGACATATCTCTCCCACCTGAACTGAGGAGAAACTCCTTTCATGACTCTCCCTCTAATCCAATTAAATCTCTCTAAGATTAGGCTCACTTTGGGTCCGCATGTAAAAGTATATAACATCTTGAGTATTTATCATTCCTTGTCAAATCACCATGACTAGGAAAAAGACTATACCAATATCTTTCACCATAGGCACACACCTATGAGTGAATGTCAGCTTGATGCTAACTGATACTTGGAAAGCACTTCAAGCACCTCGAGTCCATATTATTCCTTTTCATGATCAAGGAAGGACTATGTCTGGGCCCATTTATCACAAGTGCACCTTTGTGATAAATGTATCCTATCTCCCTTTGTCTGCAGCCCAATCTAGGAGAAGTTATTCCTGATGCTGAAACATCAACACTCTCTCTTACCTAGGGAGGTATCTTTCCATAGTAGTACACAACTACTATTCAGAGACATGCAGTCTCTGCTAGTGGTTCAAAACCATCATAGTAGCAAAATATTTGTCACACATGGCACTCCCATGTGGAATTCTAGAGGCTACTCCCTCTAGGAACACTTAGGGTTAACTCCCCATAGTGTGAGACATCAAGGGTCAACTCCCTTGACATTTCCTCATGTTCTATGAACATGGGACGATGGGTTATAAGACCAAATGTACTTATTCCTTCTCGAATAAGTGTTCCACTTATCCCTTCTCAGATAAGTGTCCTCATAGATCAACTCAATTCAATTCACAGAGGAGTACGACCTGGAGAAATTTTATCACACATGGCACTCCATGTGGACTTCTAGAGGCTACACTCTCTAGAAACACTAGGGTCAACTCCTATAGTGTATGACGTCAAGGGTCAAATCCCTTGACATGTCCTCATGTGCTCTCCACATGAGACGTTGGGTTATAATCCCAACTGCACTTATTCCTTCTTGAATAAGTGTTCCACTTATCCCTTCTCGGATAAGTGTCCTCACAGATCAACTCAACTCAATTCACAAAGGAGTACGATATGGAGAAAGTTTGTCACACATGGAACTCCATGTGGACTTCTAGAGGCTACACCTTCTAGAAACACTAGGGTCAACTCCCATAGTGTATGACGTCAAGGGTCAACTCCCTTGACATGTCCTCATGTGCTCTCCACATGGGATGTTGGGTTATAAGACCAACCTCACTTATCCCTTCTCAGATAAATGCCCCACTTATCCCTTCTCGGATAAGTTTCATAGAAAATTAAATCAACTCAGTCACAAAGGAGTACGATCTGGAGAATGTCTCAGGAAGCTGCAAACATCAACACTCCCTCTCAAAAAGGGAGGCATCCTCTGCCACACCAAGTCTGTCACGAAAATACTTTCTCTGATACCATGTTGGTTTTTCTTCATATGAGATATGAGAGATATTCGATATATTATTACAATGATGAGTGATCCATATATAGGGAACATAAGGTGACCATCCATGAAAGGATGTGTCCCTTAAATAATCAATAACTATTTGTTATTATTATTTACTTATTATATACTATAGTTAATAATCAATTAATAATTATATTATTAATTATTAGCTTTAGAGAATGTCTTCCTGATGTTGTCCAAACATCAACAATTGGTACATGCCACCCCTAATATTTAATCTCTCCAAATTTGATTCATATAATGCTTACAACTTGTACCCCTATGACCTATAATTATTAACCCCTAACCCCTAACACTTTTAAACTTTATAAAAACTAATATATATAACACTAATAAATAAAAATCATATCAAAGATAAACCTAAAACCTATAATTCTTGAACCATGTAAATTACTCTATAACCCATATAAGCCATAACACTCATATCACTATAAGATTCATAAAATTCTATTCATATAATGTCTATCACCCCAAACACTTATTCCATGTAACTGTTAATTGCCCCTATATATTATATAACTCTTATTTCATATGACTTATATCACCACGAATTAGTATAAATTACTATTTAACTCTTGTAACTTTGATACCTTATAACCATATACTCCTAACACTTATAATTCTTAAACCTTATAATGACTATATAACTTGTCACCTTAACTTGTCACATCTAACCCCTATAACATTTAAACCTTGTAAAATTGAAATATTAACTCCCCAATCCTTAACACCTAACCCTTGTAAACCATATAACCCCTATCACTAATGACTAGCCCCTATAACTTCTAAGACCTAACCCATTTAGCCTCATAACCCCCAATCCTTAAAACCTCTAAATTCTAAACCTTGTCACCTATAAAATCTAACCCTTAACCCCTATCATTTAACCAGTCTACAATTGACATACCAAAAACCTATCTAATATAAATCTCGACTAACCCTTATAAGCCCAAAAATATTAATCACACATAACACTTAATTGAATCCTATAAACGCTTACCCCTATAACACTGAATACCCATAACCCCCAAAACTTATAACACCTACCCCATAAAATCCATATCCCTTAGAATTCATATCAATTTTACAAGGTTTAAATGTTATAGGGGTTAGAAGTGACAAGTGATATGGGATAATGTTGATAAAAATTATAGTGGTTATATCAATTAGAATTAACCCTTCTAATCCATAAAATATTGAAAATACATAACATCCCTTAACTAAATCATAGAAACCCTTTCCCCTATAAGAACACTTCAACCCATAACAACTAAGTACAACTAAAAAAAATATAATAACTAGCATCTAAACCTTGACCCATACAACCCTTAGTCCTAATAAAATCTATTTCTTAACACCAATAACAATTAAAAACTATACTTTATAACTGCTAACTAAACACAAATAATTTCCAACATTTTATCCACTGACTAACCATATATCACTTAATATTTTAACACCTATAACATTAACACTTATAACCCCTAAACCTACAAAACCTAACTCATGACTACTATTATCCTTTTCCTTTGTAACTCTTATCACTCCTCACCCTTAACAATATCATCCCAAACATCCAACCCCTATAATCTATAACTTTTAACCCTTATAATATTTGAATCCTAACACTTATCATTCTTTAACCCTATAATATTCAACCCATATCTTCTATAACACCCACCACCCTTAACCCTAACTTATATAAACACTAAACCTTTATAACCTCAAACCCTCAACACATAATTCCTAATTATTATCAATCACATCACTCTTAACTTCTAACAAATATAACAATTAAACATTATAAAATATATAACCCCTAACCCATATATATAACACATAACACCCTAAACCCTATAAATATAATCACCTCTAACATCTTTAACCCTTATCATCCCAATGAAATATTACAATTAATAACTAATCAATGTAGTCTCTAAATAACTCATATATTCATTAAAGAAACCATCTCACCCATAACCATGATAATGTCTAATCCACCCCTATAATCCAYAACCCCTAAAACTTTTAAACCATAACATTTAATCATTATAATCCCTATCCTCTATAATATTATCACCCTTAAGCCCTATTATGTATAATTCCCTACCCCTAACATTTCACATGTATAACCTATAAATCCCAACCCTTGTAATTATTAAACCTTATAATTTTAATCACTATTCCATTTATCCATAACCCCAATAATGCCTAACACTTAACATGTGTAACACATAAAATCCCCAAGCCTTGTAACCCCTAAGTCCTACAACCAAATGTGTAAAAAATAATCATAGAATCCACAAAATCCTCTTCCCTTAAACATTATAACCATTGACCTATATAACCTCT
Organism: Picea mariana; assembly: GCA_032191745.1. NCBI lineage: Eukaryota > Viridiplantae > Streptophyta > Pinopsida > Pinales > Pinaceae > Picea > Picea mariana. The sequence continues at coordinate 27,360 of JASDQU011025128.1, read as the reverse complement.
ATAACCCCTTATACATGAAAGCCATTATCCAATATAACTCATGTAACTCTTATCACCCGTCAATATTATCCTTTATTACCATCGATGGACCTTATGAGCCTCATACTATCCCTTATAGTTTGTATCATCTCTATATAGTAAGTTATATAAATCCTAAATAACCCTTATAGTATCAATCCCCTATAACTATATAACCTGTAACACTTAAAATGATTAATATTTATAGTTCCTATAATCCCTAACCTCTATAACATTTAATATATATAATACAAAATAGAGGGAAAAGGAAAAGCTTTATCATCATGTACTAAATGTGACAAAATATATTAAATACCTTAGGAGATGTGTGACACAAGTGTTTGACAAACCATTCATAACCTTTAAGTTCACCAACAACAATATAGTAGAGAGAAGACTTGTTTTGGAGCCTTCATAAAGAGGTTGACTTTCCTTGTCAATTACAGGTATATCAAAAACACCACCAAATTGGTCATCATCATCATCCATTCCATCATTATTAAATGTATCTTGTATCAATATATTTGTATCATCTTCTTCAACTGTGTTATTAACATCATCATCTTCTTCCATAGGATCATTGACTTGATCTTCAATATTCACTCCATGTTTCTTGATAGGTGCTTGTACAACCACATCTTCCTCCACGGGAAGTGCCCTAGGGCGCCGTTCCTTTATAATTGAAAAAAATCAAGTAATATTAGTGTATATAACAAACATTAAAATGATACAAATGTTTACAAATATAATATAGGAAAACAAAGACAACAAAGAAAAAAAGACAAAGACAACTTGGTTGAGATCAAGAAACAAAGACAACAAATCAATTATGCAGCTTGTGTAATTTATCAACATGTCTATAAATATGTTGAAAAAATATAGGACAAATGTTACTTTTCTTTACATGTAGAAAGAGAGACACTTTGTGAAATATATAGTCACAACCAACAGAAACAATGTATTCTTATTTCTCCTTCATCATTATGTCATATTTGTCCTTGATTTCACTTGACAACCGCGACTTTTAAGTCGATGGAAACTTTCCCACAACTTGGAGACCACAGATTATAAGGGGTTGAGAGCTTATATATCCCTTTGATCCCTAACCCTTAACCCATCCATAACCTCTAAACAATTAACCCCTAACCCTTTAATCCCTAGCCCCTAACCCCTCAGACCTTATCCCCCTAATCCTTAACACCTTAACCCCATTCCCCCTAAGCCCTTAAACCCCTAACCCCTAACCACTTAACCCCCAAACCATAAACCCTTCAACCCTAAACCATTAACCAATAAACCCTTACCCCCTAATCTCCTAAACTATTAACCCCTAACCTGGCCTAACCCCTTAATCCTTAACCCTAAAACTCTAACCCCTACTCCCTAAAACCCCTACACCTACTTTAAACCCTAACCTATTAGCCCCTAAATCCTTAAACATTGATCCCTAATATGGCCTTATTAACCCTTAAACCTCTAAAGTCTTAACGCCTAACCCCTTACACTATGTACCCCTAAACCTTAAACCCCTTAACCACTAAACCTGAACCAGATTATTTTCGGCACGAAATGAGAGCGGATATATAATAAATAAATGCACATAGATATCGCAGATATTCAATAATATAACAGAAATGTATCAGATATGCAACCATAAACACAGATATACAGTAATACATGAATTCTATTAATGAAATAAATGTATAGAGACTGTAAAAATACAGAGTGAAAGACTCGCTAGAATGGTGGCAACTTATCTCTGAGAAAAGATGTGATGACTACTCGCATTCGCAAGAAGATGATTATAATGAGGCTCTGAAGGAATTTTTACAATAGACATGAATTCCAAAATCCCTAGACATCCAAAAACCTAAACCTAGAAGATGAAGCGCCAAAAGTCATGTGGGCCCCGTTTGGGTAAATTAGTACATCAACTTCCCATGGTCGTAACTATTGCATATGATCTCCGTTTTAGGCGCATGATAGCCCGTTGGAAAGGTATCATCAAGGAGATTAATTTTTGGGGATCGATTATTCCTTCACCTATAATTGAGAATCTCTATCCATAAAAACCTTCATTTAGGCCCTCAAAATGGTCCTGGAAGTTAAAACTACTAAAAATAGTAAATTGCCAAAATTGTCAGAAAACTATTTTGATCCTGTTGGAAAAGGTGGGTGGCCACCAATATCCACCTGGATCAAAACCATACCCTAATCCCTAATTAAAATCTACATCTTATGTCTACTTCTTCTCTTCTTAACTTACTCTCAATTTGTTGTGTACGTAGAATATATCCATAAAGAAAAAATAATACATTAATTTTGTTCTACATTTAACATATAAACATTTACAAAAACAATCTGGAATATAAAGAACTATAATGAATAACTTACCAAGGTATGATATTCAAGATAGGCCTTCAAGGTGTCCATACTCTCTACAATGTCTTTTAGTTGTTTTTATTAAAAGTCTCCTTCTATTATATCCCTTTCATATTTTACAAGGGCAATAACATTTTTTATCACTCAAAACCTCCAATGCAGATCTCACGTCTATTTGTCCTCCAAGAGGAATATTATGTGACATTTTTCCTTACCAAAATTTCAGTCATGATGATTATATTCAAAAATAAACCTCAAGAGTTTAAATATTTGTAATGCAATTAAAAAAATAAAAAAAATAAATGTATTATGACCTAAAAACATCCCTTACAACCTCTGCAAACCATCACTAATATAAAAACAATGTCAAACATCTATAATATTTCAAACTTTTTTAATTATATATCTTTTTTGTCAGACTTCTAATAGTTGTTGACCAAAGAGACGTTGTTTAATGAACAAAAATATTGACTTCGTCGAATAAGGTCTCTTTCGTCGGATATTCGATGAACATCAGGGATTTTTTAAAAAAATACAAAAAATGCAAGTAAAACAATGAAAATATCCCTATGCTAATTTTTTAAGCTCTAAGACCAAATTGGTCGATGAAGGAAAAAATAATTATGACTGATTTGCCAATTTAGAATATTAGTGGAGGATAATATTGATAGAAAGAATATATATGTTATAATGTTGATTAATAAAAAATAGCCAAATTAAAAGTCATGAAACCTGATAGCACAATTCACATATGGAATCTCCTTTTTGTTGGGACCAACGCTCAATGCATTTCCTGTGAGCATATTGTGGAGCAAAAAAACACATGTTTTGGATCAACAAGTTAATGATAAAATACATACTCGACACCCATAAACCATTCATTCAACAAAGATGAAAAAATATAAACCACCCTTATCTATCCCCCTCAACCTTGTACCTTCAAGGTGCCAGAACAAGAACATAGAATCTCCATGTTTCCTTTACTATCCTCTTCCTAAAAAATACAACATTCAACCAGTGTGGCATATCCACTTTCCAATATCAAAAGATGAATTAGAAAATCTGCAAATACATCTCAAACAAAGCGTCGATATTGCTTGTCAACACATCGAATATTAACTCTTGTATTGAACAATAACATATGGTGAATCGTATTCATATATAGTCACAACCAACACAACCGACACAAACAACTTATTATTATTTCTCCTTCATCATTATGTCATATTCTTATCTATCCCCCATCAACGTTGACAAAATATAAACCACCCTTATCTATCCCCCTCAACCTTGTACCTTCAAGGTGCCAGACCGGGAATAAGGAATCTCCATATTTCCTTTACTATTCTCTTCCTGAAAAATACGACATTCATCCAGTGTGGCATCTCGAATTTCCATTAGTGATTTATGTTTTTAAAAAATGACGACGTTACTAGGAACTGGAACTAATCTTCAAAACTTTAAAAAAGGAAACAATTACCAATATCAAAAGAGAAATTAGCAACTCTGTAAATAATTCTCAAACAGAGTGTCGATATTTCCAATATCAAAAGAGGAATTAGAAACTCTACAAATACTTCTCAAATAGAGCGTCGATACTTGTCAACACAACCAATATTAACTCCCATATTGAATAGTAGCATATGGTGAATAATATTGTCATATTCTTATATATCCCCCCTCAACACAGACAAAATATAAACCACACTTATCTATCCCCCTCAACCCTGAACCTTCAAGGTGCCAGAAAAGGAATAGGGAATATCCATATGTCCTTTACCGTCCTCTTCCAAACAAATACGACATTCAGTTAGTGTGGAATCTCCACTTTCCATTAGTGATTTTTGTTTAAAAAACAATGACGACGTTACTAGGAACTGGAACTGATCTTCAAAACTTTWAAAAAGGAAATAATTACCAATATCAAAAGAGGAATTATAAACTCTATAAATACTTCTCAAATAGAGCATCGATACCAATATCAAAAGAGKAATTAGTAACTCTGCAAATACTTTTCAAACATAGCATCAATACTTGTCAACACAACCAATATTAACTCTTGTATTGAACGGTAGCATAAGCCCCTAAACCAGCCTAACCCCTTATTCCCTAACCCTAAAATTATAACCCCTACTCCCTAAAACCCCATTAACCTCTAAATCCCATAGGACCTAAACCCCCTAAACCTACCTTAAACCCTAACCTATTAACCCCTAATCCCTTAACCATTGAGCCCTAATATGGCCTTATTAAACCTTAAACTGCTAAAATCTTAACCACTAACCCCTTACACCCTATGCCCCTAAACCTTAAAATGCTAAAATCATAACCCCTAACCCCTTACACCCTGTACCCCTAAACCTTAAACTCTTAACCACTAAACCATACCCTAAAACCTAATTAAAATCGACTTCGTATGTCTACTTCTTCTCTTATTATCTTACTCTCAATTTGTAGGGTACATAGAATATATCCATAAAGAAAAAATAATACATTATTTTTCTTCTACATTTAACATATAAACGTTTACAAAAACAATCTACAATATAAAGACATATAATGAATAACTTATCAAGGGACAATATTCATGCCTGCCTTCAAGGTGACCATACTCTCTACATTGTTTTTTAATTGTTTTTATTAAAAGTCTCCTTCAATTATAGACCCTGCATTTTTTACAAGGGAAATACCATTTTTGATCACCCAAAGCCTCGACCAATGCAAATCTCACATCTCGGCCTTGTCCTCATAGAGGAATGTTATGTGACATTTTTCCTTACCAAACTTTCAGTGATTATTATCTTCAAAATCAACCTCAGTAGTTTAACTATTTGTAATGCAATTAACAAAATGATTTTTTTTGTATTCTGACCAATAAATATATGGCCTTGTAACCTCTGCAAACTGTTGCTATTATAGAAACAATGTTGAACAACTTTAACATTTCTAACTTTTTTAATTATATATCACTTTTTCATCGGACTTATGACATTTATTTACCAGACAGACGTTGATTAACGTACACAAATATTGACTTCGTCAAATGTCAGTACATAGATCATTGACCTGGTATACCGTTGGATATTCGATGATATTTGACCTGGTCAACCATTAGATATTCAACACTATTCTCTTTCGTCGGATATTCGACCAACGTTGAGGATTTAAAAAAAAAAATGCAAGTAAAATACGATAGTACAGATGATTTTATTGGTACTGTCGGAGTACGACATTGATTTTTTTTCTCATATGCAGTAGTGGGTGCTATATAAATCCAAGAAAAACCCCCTGAAATTTGTGAAGGAACATGGGAAGCTGATTACTTTTCAGAACAATGGGTGCTCAACAAAAAGAGCGTCTTATAGACCCATTATGGGTAGGCACATGTCACTCCAAGGATTTGAACTCAGGTGGGGAGGTGATCCAGATTTACGAGTGGAATGAAAACAATAATAGACTGGATACAATAACAAAGAGATATTGAGAACAACAACAGATATCCAATGAACAATAACTTCTATAAATAAAATAGGTTGAAATTGTAAAACTGCAAACTAAAACAACTAGCTCGAATGGTGGTAGCTATCTCTTATAAGAGATGTGGCTTCTACGCACATCTGTCTGAGAAAAATGATTACAACGAGGCTCCAGAGTCCTTTTTAACAATACTTATGAATTCCAAAACCCTAGACATCCAAAAACCTAACCCTAGGAGATGAAATGGCAAAAGTTATGTGGGCCATGATGGGTAAGTTGGTACCTCAACTTCCTTGGGTCGTAACTTTTGCATATGACCTCCGTTTTAGGTGCATGTGTTGGCCCTTGACCAAGTTTTGAGGATCCTTGGTCATGTTTGACCTACTTTTGGGACTACGACAGGTTGTCAAAGATGGATCTCAAGTCGAAGAAGAGATTGTGGGATCTCAACCCCTTTTTAGGGATTTTTGGGTTTTGGGCTTATGTAACGGGAATGGGGATGTCGTCCCATGGGTTTACCCATGTTTAGGACCATTTTGTAATATATAAATAGAAATCTAGGTGATGTAGGAAGTATTTCGATCTATGTGATCGAAGGAGGGACAAGTGTGTAATGTTAAGTGCTAAGTGTTAATTGATAAAGTGCAAGTGGTAATTGTAATTGCTTTGTGCATACTATGTGAGACTTGCAAAACTAAGTGCAAGTGATTGTAAGAGACTGTGAAAGGATTTGTGTTGTACTTCAGGGAAGGAGGATCTAGCAAGGTGCGTAGATCTCCTGTCCTCTACAGAGTAAGATATCATGTCTCTGTGCATGTAGAAGATTGACAGAAACAAATAAAGAACAAGAGTTGGTGGACGTATCCCCAGGGCGGGGGTGAACCACGTATATCCTGTATTGTGGTTACTATGTGTTTTATGGTTGTTCTATTGTCTATGTGATTGAATGCTTAGTGCACTGATGTATGCTTAGAAGAATCTAATATGGTAGCGTAGTGCTGAATAGTGTGAATAAGTGCTAGATCTAATCTATGTTTGAATGCTTAGTACTTGAATCTATTGGATCTGTATAAATACTGTGTTGATATGTTGTTAGGGTTTAGTTGCACTATAAAATAAGGTTGAATATTAAAGAACTGTAATTGCTAAGTTCTTTGTTAAGGTTTTGTAATCACAGATCTGTGTCCCAGCTAAGGTTGCAGACACTGAAGTCCTGCAACCACCCCTGCCTCTACCTCTGGTGAGACTTCATCTGTTTCACAGGTGTTGCCGAAAGGGTCGATAGTTAGGGTTTTGTTGGTGTGATGTTGTAGCGTTGAAACCTGGGTCTACCCCTGTGTGTGCCAACAAATGGTTCCATTGTCGGGAAATGAAACTGTGATTGCTAGGAATTGAAGGAAAGAAAGAAAGCTTTGTGCATAGATCTGTTGCCTTAGTGCGCAGTATTATACTTGACCTGTAAAGCTCTGTGCTAAGAAGAGAAGTCAGATCCGAATAAAAGAGGTAAGATCTTGAAGCTTTATGCTCTGATAAAGGTAATAATAGTGAAAATTTTTAGATCTGGAAGCTTTAAAGGTAGGAATAGTGAAAATTTTTAGATCTGGAAGCTTTAAAGGTAAGAATAGTGAAAATTTTTAGATATGGAAGCTTTAAAGGTAAGAATAGTGAAAAGTTTTAGATCTAGAAGCTTTGTGCTCTAACTGAAAGTAAGATTAGTGGATTTTTTTTTTTTCAAGAGTATGGATCTAGGCATGTTTGATAAATGTTATCCTAGTCTGAAAACTAGGGCACATCTAGAAGAGAGAAGGTTTGATATGAGTAGATCTGATAGAAATAATGAAAGATATGTTATTTCTATGCATAGAAAGAATGTTTGGACTAACAAATGGATGCAGGATCCTAGAAATAATTTTTTGCAGGTTAGCTACTATGATCCTAGTGCGTAGTACAGGAAGTCTAGGGATCATTTAAGAAAAAAAGAGGATTAACCCTGTTGTAACAAATATTCAAATTTTGGCTTTCGGTAACTTAGGAGAGAAAAAATTTATAGTGTTTAACTACTGAAAGTGTAGATGTGAGAAAATGACCATTCGTCTGTCACGTGCATCACTGAATGTTCTCTACCTGTCATCTTCAGTCAAATAACGCCGAAATCAGCTCCAAATGCCACAACAGTACAACAGTCACAAGACAACTCACGAAAAATCCAAAGACAGGGTTCATGTGAAAATAAAAAAAATGTACCATATGTTCGAGCCTTGAGTCACAAGGAAAATGAATGGAAGCATTGGCAGTTGAATGACCATATACACTAAGCATTAAGACACATGAAGAAAAATCTTATGAGTCTGGGGTTTTTGGCCGTCAGGGATTTGACCGACATAGATATTTTAATAACTATAGCCTCGATCCCCGAATTCACTAAAGTATTAAAGGATAAGTCAGGCTAATTAAAGAATAAGAAAGATTAATGTTGACAAGTCTCATAGTGATTTCACAACTCGAGATGCCTTCGTGCTTTAAGTTTCAAGTTTGCAATTTTTGAAACCCCGAAATCCTATGTTTTAATCATGCTTAATCACAAAGCTAAAAGTGTTTTAACTGTTAATCAATCCCATCGCAATTTCGCGATTTGGGATTTCTCGCGTCAAGTATTATCGAAGTCCCGACACTTAAATCCACGAAAGGTTAAAGATTAATTGCTAATCGTGATTAATTCAAAGATTAAGACAAATTATTATCGCCTAATTAATCCCATCATGATTTCATGATTTGGGATTCCTTGCATATCATAACTCTTGAAGACATGATACCCAAAACCCCGAAACCTGAAAACCCGAAATCGGGACTCCAGTCATATGCAAAAAACGACCTTGGAAAAAAAACCATTTTTCTCAGCCTTGGGGAGGCCATTTTCAACATTTGAATAGTTGATAGACATATACATATCCTAATATTTCCAGTGGTGTCTTCAAAATTGCATTTGGATCTTGGGAAGGTAGTCAAAATTCCACCGCAAGATGAGGATCGTTTTCATAAATGTGGTGTTTTTTACTGTGTTGAGTCATCATTTTCAAATGATGATTCTGAGCGACTAGAGGATCATTTTCAGAAACGGTCGGAGGTTTTTGTGCCTAACACATCGAGGATAAAAGTCCTCTCTCAATTTTCCTACATGTGTCACATATTGGGAGAATCGAATCCATCTCCGAGCCTTAATTTTCGGATCCCATATTTTCCTGTTTTGAAAAAATGTTTGTAAAATGCAGATATGAGGCAAATGAAAATGGATCTTAGGGAAATGAGAGAGTTTTTTTCTCAGAAACAACAAAGGCACAAAATATTCTTTCATTTTATGCACATCTTTCATGATTAAAGAGATACAGAATCATAACCGCAACCTCATTTCTCAGCAGTTTGGCCCATCTTCTATGGCTGTTAGTTTCAATAATTGATTGTAACTATTTTTTGGGGAGGATTTTCGACCTCAAGACCTATATGAGGCATTTTTGTAACATTGGAGAAAACGGGGCAAAGACACACAGGAGTAGTACTCCTGGGCTGTAGCTTTCATTTTCAGTTTAATATAATATTGTAGAAGCATGTTTTATCCATCTCAGAGATTCTTGTGATGTTGCTTGCAGAGTTTGTCTGTTTTCTTAGTTTCAATATCACTCCATCTATATTTTATTCTCGATTTGTAATTGTTTTGTAATATAATTCATCCTCTGTTATATGCTCTGTTGCAAAATGGTTATAGGGTTTTTCTTGTAGAGATCAAGGTTCATAATTCATCCTTTGTTAGATGCTCTGTCTCAACCATCTCTTTCCATTGATTTGTGCTTGGAATTCACTCATCGCTAAGTGCTCCTTGTGTATTGATATGTTTTCTCTTTATTCTTCTTCCATACTTTTATAAATCCTTCTCTTTGTAATCAGCTTCTATCTCACCTCTGCTCCATGGATTTCCATTGCTGAAACACTCTTGTTATTTGCTTGATCATTTGACTCCATGCCCAATGGACTACCTCCAGGTCCATTCAGAGGAAAGATGATAACCCTATGTGGAAGACTCACCTAGATATCTATGAGTGCTCATGGAGCTTCGACAGAGGAAGATTTTGAGGTTGTTAGATTCATTGAGAACAACGCTCCATTTACTATGTTATTAGGGAAAATATGGATTGAGAAAGATCAGACCAGAAGAAAAGAAGAGGAGGCCCTAGAATAGAAAAATCAGGAATTAAAATATTTCATGACTAGGAGGATAGCACACTTGATTGTAGAACAGGAGAACAAATCGAAGCTACCTAGAACCAGAAACTTGGATCACGGAGTTGAAAGAACAGAAGAAGATTCAGAGACAAGTAGAGCACCTACCCCAGATAGAGAAGCAATATTACTCTCTAATCCTATGAAAGAATCTCAACAGCGTGAAGCTCCTATGCCAAAAGAAGACAAGAATCATAATGGAAAAAGGAATACTGAGATGAACATCATCGGAAAGAAAGCTAGAAAACTCAATAAGAAGAGAGAAAAGATCAAAAAGTTACAGAAGGTTTTAGAGGGAACTTCGTAGAAGGAAAATTTGCAAAATTGGAACTTCGCAGGGATATCAGAACAACGCCACATGGCACATCGCCATGGTGAAGTGATATGACCGTTGGAAGAACTATAACCGTTGAACCAACATTTCAGAACAGTTCGAACAACATTTATGACCAGAAATCTCGACATCGGACTGTTGGGACCACGCTGCAATGGACATAACTGCATTGATGGAAAACTTCTTATTCGTTGGAGATTTTTGTTACATTGTGTCTACTTAGTCCGTTGACTATTGCACCGAGAAAACTTTTTCGAATTGTATCAGAGCTAACAAAAGTACCCATTGCTATTTTGTTGTGCTTAGTGAGATCGACACTGATTCTATTGCTTTGAGTACTCATCCATCCACCCGAGTTTTTCGATCGAGTGCGTGCATGTCAGACGAGCTCAGCATTGTGGAGAAGTCAATCGAGGAAATTTTAATTGATCTGATGGTCGAGAGAGTGATGTCCATAGGAGTTCAAGATTCATCGATGTGAGGAGTGCAAGCCTCTCCATCGACTTCTCATGGATCTGGACCATCCCGACCAGCAACAGAGAAGAGAACCAAGCACAGAGATGATCTAACAAACGTGAATATAATCCCAACCATCTTACCCGACTACATCCCACCTCTGGTCAGCATGGTGAGTCATGATGGTGTCTCAAGGCACTTTGATTACACCATGGTTATTGCGTACCTGCCGAAGGGGATACGTGCAGTCAGAATGCAACAATATAAGATCGCGACGTTGAAGTTCAGTGACTACAACCTAGGTGACCGCAAGAATTATAGCATGCTTTCTCCTTACAAGTATCTGACCAGGACGAAGGGGAATAACTCAAAAATAATCCCCCATCCATGGACTATGAACCTTGCGCAGTCCTCCCTCTTGAATTTGATGAAGATCCCACACTTTGGAAGGCACCAGGAGGTTAACATGTGTGTTAATCTCCTTCTCTCATGTTACCATGGTGGCTATCTATGGCTAGATAGACACATCACAGTCGATCCAATGCTGATCCATAGGATCACTGGATTGAGCATGCAAGGACCTGACCCGCAAGAATTCTACCCAGGGAAGGCTTCTGACCGCGAGGCTATAAGGAAACGCGAGGCTAAAAGGTAACGCAAGGCTTCCGATGATGATGTACAAAAGGGAACGTGAGGCTACAAGGTAGTTTCCATCCAGAATGGCGCAGTGCGCCTGGCCTGCTAGCTGATCGTAGGGAAGCTAGTGAGGAAGAACCGACCTACACAAGTCACAGGATTCGTTGTTGACCTAGCTGGGAAATGTGCAGAAGGACTCCAGATGAACTAGGCGAAGTACTTGGTCAACCAGCTGGAATTAGACTACTGCGAAGCTCAGGATCAGGGCTATGAGTTCCACTTTAGTTGGTTCCTGATCCTCATCGCATTTACTACTTAGGAAATGCTTGAAGGTGAAACCTTAATAGACATTGAGCCGTT
>JASDQU011025127.1:32374-49334 GCA_032191745.1 Picea mariana | reverse complement strand
GTTCAAGCAATGTATGGGACAGGAATAGAAGTATTGTATTTGGATCTGAAGCTCATTAGGAGTCTACCCCCTTGAAGAGGCAAGTGAACAAGAGAGGATCCCTTCCATAATAGGATCCATTGTATGGTATTGCCCTACCCTAAGGGTTTGATAGTAATAAGAGAGATTTTCATATTGTTCTTTTATATCTCTTATGGTGTTTTTGTATTTGGGTCTTAGGTTCTTAACACAATGTCAATGATTAACTTATTCCTTATGAGATGGTTAGATCCCTACAATAACCACAAAAGTAAGGGGTTATTTGGAAGCTATTTATGTAAATATTTCCAGTGGAATGAAGGGAAACAAATAACTAATGTTATAAGCATTTATATGGTTCATATAATTAATTAGGTAGATGTCATTTCAATTAATTGGTAGTAGTGATCATCTGCAAAAATACTACTAATTCATATAGGTCGGTGTCATTTCAATTAATTGGTGGTAGTGGTCATCGACAAAAATACTACTAATTCATATCCATGTAGTTGCTATCTAATCATATTTTTTTTTATCCATGGACTAAATCAGTCATTTAAGTTAGTCATTTTTAGTTGTGTCACTTAAAATTACTCAAATTTGGTAGTTTTTAACTTTTGTGACTAAATGTTTTGGTCACGTAGTCACTAATTATCCATTTTGTACTGGTGGACCCACCATGGAAAGGGCTAGGGAACAAGAWTAGTGTAGGATTAAATGATGTAGCCAATAAACTTTGATTCATTCATGAGATCTAAAAACTATACAAACACACGAGAATGGAAAATAACTCTCTTAAATTCTTTCTCCATCATGTCTATTACAATGGAAYTTCAACCCCTTATAACTACTATCTGAGATTTTCAAAAACAACTAATTTTAGAAAAATAAATAATTTTAGAAAAAAATTAATTTTAGAAAATTATTGCATGCTCCTGAAATTGACCAATAACTAATATCTAACTAGAGATAAACTATTTTTCAACTCTTTTTTCTTATTAGGTGTATAAACTAATAGATAACTGATAATTACTAATTTAAAAAATCCTGAAAAAACACTAAAACCCCAATTTGAGGCCTTATATGAAGGAATTTGGCCCCAGAAAAGTGTCGAAACAAAGTATGATATGAAGGATCACATCGACATGACAATGGACTCTTTGAGACGCAAATCCCTATAAAATTTCATCCCAAATGGATAACCGAGTCAAAATTTATGACCCTCGGAAGTCCCTGCATCATTCTACTCTAGTTAAAAAGAACAAAACCCCTGTGAGTTATTGTCTTCAAACTGCTACCACTTAACATGATCTAGGTTCATCACGTCCCCCTATGTAATCCATGTACTCTCTGTTGCTATTATGCCTGCTACCTAGACCAAATATCGATTGTATTGGCCTTGCCGAACATGAAGGGTCTTCTTATCTAAAATATGTGCAATATTTTCCTTTTTCTTGCTCAGAATGGCATGTTGCCAATCCACCTATGGCTCACTCTCATCACCCATATTGTCCCCATGGAATATATATAAATCAAAAACATTAAACACAGGGGAAATATTAATATCAGTTGGTAAATCAGCCTTATAAGCATTGTCGTTGATTTTCCTAAGAATCTTGAAAGGACCAATTTTATTATACTTCAATTTGTGGTAGGTTCCTCTAGGAAACCACTCTTTCTGTAAATAAACTATTACCAAATCACCTTCATTGAATACCTAATATCATTGGTGAGAATATTTTATAATATTTTTTATGTTCATTACTAGCTTGCAACTTTTGTCTCACTTGTTGTTGTTGTTATGACCCTATAATTTATAGGATCAACTGGTGACTGAGATTTATTCCTTTAGTTTTTTTGGTTTGAAAATAATGTTTCATTCTGTAAATGATTTGAAAAGAAAAATAAAAGAAAGAAAAGAAAAAAAAAATAAAGAAAAGAAAAAAAAATGAGAAAAGGTATAAAAGAGGGCATAAAAGAAAAATGAACAAAGCCCCATGAAATAGAAATGACTTGATCCATATTGTTTAAACATGGTTAAGTCCTTTTAAATTGATGTTGATAGGATTAGTGAATAAGCTTGGCTAAACTGTTTAATCTTATCCAAGTAGATAGGTTAGCTAGTGAATAAATTGGATCAAACTGCCAAATCTTGGTCAAATAACCCTAGGGTAGAGTAATTGTTAGTCCAACAGTTTAATTTGGTCTAAATGTCATAGGTGAATAGGTTAGAACATAGGTTATGGACTTTATTTCAATAAAATATGAATGATGATCGATCTAGGATTCATGTCTTTGATGTCAGAAAGTGTGTTGCCTAACCCTGTGGTGGAAAACAACAGGGAAAGTAGAGTAGACACAGCAAAATCACTAAGCCTAAGCTCCCGCTGCATATACGACTTCGCGCTGACAGAATAAAGTTTTCACATAGATCTACGGCTGAGGCATTGAAGCCTAGATCTATGGTCAAGATGTAATTCTGGACCCCTCCTACCGTTCTTCCTTTAACGATGGGGGGGGTTCCAGAATGATGGTTAGAAAAGGTGCATAGATCTATGGTCCAACAGACAACGCATGGATAAATGACTAACAAAGGTTTTCAGACCCCCTCAAATGTTCTGTTTTTAACGGTGAGGGGGGGGTCTAGAATGAAGTGGTTTTCCTGGCAGACCCCACCCTAAATGTGGCATGAATTGATTACATCAGAACCCCTCCACTCCAAAACCACTCACCATTTACCACCCTTATGAAATACCACTGCCGCCTCATGACGTCACAACCCACTACTCCCCCCTATAGGTCTCATCTCATAACTATGTCAGTTCATTCCTCCTGATCACCCGTCACAAGTCACCTCACACTTGTCATTTCTCCAATCAACGCCCCCCACGTCACCTTGTCACTCCCATCACCTATCCTTCACCTACCATCTCACACTTCAAACGACTCATTGGCCATTTATTATAGGCTAACTTATCCATTATCCTGATGACCTGTCCCCTGCGCCCAGCGTATACCCGTTCACTCAAGACTTGTCCCTTTCCACCATTTTCACACTTCTCATACCCTCAGCACACCATAAAACTATTTTTCCCTGATTCATCTAGTCCGTGACCTAGCCATAGCCATTACCCGCTAACCTTTTTTTTTTCAATTGTGGGTATCGTTTGAAGCGATGGCGCCAAAGTCTAAAAGAGCATAGGTTGAGGAAAATCCATTCCTCCCACCTCCTGTCAACCTCGACTGGATCCCATTAGCCAACAAGGATTATCTGATCTCAGAGACCAGGTGCGAATTCGACTTCACAGAATTGCAGTCATGGTTTAAAGACACATTCATAGATCAAAGTGATGAGATCGGGCTTTGGGAGTCCAATCTTCCTCTGTATCTCTTTCCTCAAGTCCACCATTTTCCCGAATTCTCCCTCAAATGTCAGGCTCATTACCTCCCCAAGAAAAGAGCTGTAGTTTCATCGTCCGGAGAAACTCTTTTATTTATCACACCCGAGGCCATTGATCAGATGATGCAGATATCTAGAGTTGAATCTGCCTCCCCTTTCAACCTTGAAATCCTAACAGAAATGTACCAGAACCTGTCTTTTTCACAAAGAGCCCAGATTTTTGAGCTTTTTCTCCCACAGGATGCTTAGCTCCCCAAGAAAACCCCCCCGTACCATTCCTCCCTGTTCTCTGAAAAGGGAAACCAAGTGATTTCATCACTTTGTTGTCTACTTGGCTATTTTTTAGACGAATGGGTAGATGAACCTATATTGGGGTTCCTATCCATTTTCTCTGCTGAGTAAAAGGCCACCATCCAATTTGACTACAACACTTTCCTGGCAGATAACATCCATGATCAACTTTCAAAATTCACCACAAAGGGCATGTTCTGGTATTCCTCAATACTGGCTTATATGTTCACCTTCTTTCAAGAAAAAAGTTTCTTCTTCGTGATGCAGAAAATGGACAAGGATGACAAACCACAAGCAGTAACATCTTGGACTTCACTACTAAGAAGGAATTCCATAGAGATTAGCTTCAAATAGTTTATCGAGCAGTTTTACCATCCAGTGGTGAGCATGCTCAGTGGTAGACCATAGCCAAGGATAAATGAAGAGATCCAAAGAATCTTACACCTCTCGGACCTCGCAAAGATGGGAGATTAGTATCTGTATCAAAATCACACAAAAATCAGAGTATATGGGTGCGAGTTAGCTCCATACAAGCTTCCCAAGTATTTTCCTGTGAGGATATTTGCCTTGGAATATATAAGACAAATGATAAATTCAGATGATACACACTTTGTGTCTCTAAAGAAAAAGCAACAACTAAGGATTAAGGGGTAGATATGATCTTTTATTTGCAATAGCCAAGCTGCCGGGGAAGAAGCAGATAAACTTTTGAGGGAAATGAAGTTTGACACAAGTTTCTTGTGGCACTATGATCCATGTGGGATCATCATAGAGATGAGAGTAAAGAGAAAAAATATCCTATATGTTCATCCACCCAGGCTTGAGATAGAGAAGTTTGTGAATCAAACAGAATGGGAGGCGAACACTCTGAAAGAAGTATAACAATAATATCCTCCAATTATTATCTCTCAAACAACTACACCATAGGTACCAAAAGAGAAAAGACCTAGAAATGATACTTCTCCTTCTGTCACCGAAGTCTCAGCTGAAGATTTCTAGATATACACCAAAAGGCTAAAATCTAGTCATACGACTGACACGACTGGTGAAAAGGAAGCCCATCCCACCACAACTATGAGAGGGGATAAATCACCTCTTATCTCAAGCAACCAACAGATCATGTCTTCTTCTTCATTCAAGAAGCAGATTGACACTTCACTAGTCAACCATCCAAGTCAAGGTGCAAAATTGAGTATTTTTGAGAAATACGATATGATCAAAAAGAAAAATCAGATGCTGACCAGCAACACCTATGCTCAATTTTGGAAGAAAATGTCCACGGCACAACACAGACTGTTGTCTTCTTTTGATACAGAGAAAGGCATGATGCATATGGCTTTCCTGCAGGCACAAGTCTTCGACTTTAAGGCGATCACTGATTACAAGAGAGTAACATTTGAGTTCAACACTAGAGATGTACATCCAGTTGATCATATGGATCTACAAAGGAAAACTGGAGAAATGGTTTTCTTTACTTTGGCAAGTGATTCTACTACAACTGCTAAGTTACAGGTTTCTTTGAACAATGTTCAAACACAATTAAAGTTGGAGAAGATATCATCTTTTGCAAAAGACAACAGAATTAAATATCTATAAGAATTGGTGCTCAAGATTGGGTATGACCCCTCAAATAAGAAGCTGAGGAGATGGTCAAGAAAAATAATGCTGACATAGAATCCCTGAGAAGGCAACTGAAACTTCCACCTACAAAAGACTCGTAGTCAAAGGAGATAGCCGAGACAAAAGGTGAAAAGGATGAAATGCTCAAGTTGATCATGGAACATAATGCATAGTTAAAAGAGATGGAAGCAGAGCTGGAAAGGTTGCTAAAGGAGAAGGAACAATAAACACCTATGGAATTCATTCCCTTAAGTGCGGTTCCACTCACAGGAGTTAGCAAAACAACTATAACAGCAACCACCACAACAAAAATTCCATCCGCCACCCCATTGTCAGCTCTGGAAAAGACAATGGAATTAGTAAAATCCATGGAGGAGATGAACTTACAAAAACAAAAATCAACAG
Source organism: Picea mariana (assembly GCA_032191745.1). Classification (NCBI taxonomy): domain Eukaryota; kingdom Viridiplantae; phylum Streptophyta; class Pinopsida; order Pinales; family Pinaceae; genus Picea; species Picea mariana. The sequence goes on along the minus strand of JASDQU011025127.1, from coordinate 43,600 downwards.
ACTGAAAAAGGAGGTTGAGAGTCTTCAGGAGCTCAAGACTTCTTACCAGACAAGTTTACACACGGAGAAACAAACATCAAAGAAGCTCAAGCAGGAACTGCAACAGAAGAAAAAACAAACAGTGGTAGGAAAGACACTTGCCGAAGCAAAGGAGAATATTTGGATGGACATATCCAAATCCATTAATGAAATCTGGCCTATGGTGCAAATCATGTTTGAGAAAAATGAACTAGTGCTGAGGAGAAAACAGGCTATCGACAAGATAAAAGGAGAGTTGGGGGAAATTCCCACATAGGCAAACAAAATTATCAAATTCCTGAATTCGAAGACCAAAGAAGAGCTGGAAGACCTGAAGATTGAGGATAGGACCAAAACCGTCCTCAAAGTCAAAAGAGTTCTGACTAAGAGAGGATTAATGTTGCAATTGGAGGAGAAAGTCCAAAACATGGACGTCAGAGTTCAGATATTTTTCAACAAAATTGATGCCTTGCAGAAGAAGGGTCTTCCTGGTTGGATGGTTTTAAATGATAAGCTGGTGAATCTATCTGACTACAAGCATAATATTGCCATGGTGGCCAAAGATAGTTTCAAGTTCTTGGGAATACAGAGCAGTATAACATGCAAGGAATTCTTAGAAACTTTGTAGCTAGACCTCAATATATAGCATGAGATCAAGTATATTTTCATCATCAAGTCGACATTTGCCAAGTATACATAAATGAATGAGACCTACCGGAGACTGCTCAAAGCCACCATTCCCAGTCAGCGAAGATGGTAAGATTTGTGCAATTTGATCAAGTAGAAGATGAGGTGGACAATTTGAGTCAGCAAGCGACGCTATCAAAATCATGTGAATGACTCACCAATGACTTTCCCCAAAATCAGCATGAGATTCGATACATCATCATCAGTTACCTACAATTTTGTATTCTATTACTTACTTACTTAGATTCAGATCTTGCCACGTCCTGATCATTGATGACATGATCGTTTGTAATATTTTTCTATAAATAATTCAAGTTTCAAAGTGATGATGGTTGATATTTATGCCCATGAAGTTGTATGCACTGTAATCTTTTATCTGAGATCTACCAGTAACACAAAGACTTTTCACAGGATTCCTACTTGTCCACTGTTGGTGAAGTTTTCTTTTCTCTGTCAAATGTTCCTTCTTTCTTTGTAATCATCTTGTTTTCTATATCTTATCTTTTAAAGGAGTTTAATGTTGAAGAACTTATCTTCGAGTACTCTGTTTCTAAATTTTAAAATATCTTAATGTGTATCTTCTAATATTATGATAAAGAAACTCTTAGTTGATTCTTTTTTTTAATTGACTCTCTCGTCTTTTCTGCTATCCATAATTTTATGGTAAAGAATCCAACAGTAACATTATCTTTCCATGTGTGAAATCCATTTAAAAAAGTTGTTCTTGATCTTCACATTTATAAAACAGACCCCATAGCCCAATGGAAGCGTGAATACTCTCATCCATCCTTATAATAAAAAACACAACCGAACTCATTTAACTAGCCTAATATCTAAATTTTGAAAACAAAGCTAAATATTATAGAGAGATCACTCTCTAAAACTGGCAGGGCTAGATCTTAGTTTCGAAGTGGTTGGATAAGGTTACCTCTGGAAAATTATTTCTATGTTTTACAACCTCTGGGAATTTACAGAGCAATAACATAATTGGTGACTCCACTAGGGACGAACAAACTTTCAATCACGTGTTTTCTTTCTCTGGACAAGAAACCTTATTTCTAAACGAATCACTTAATCTAAACCTAGAAAGAGATAATGTTTAGAGGTTGTTATAAAGTATGTGCATATTAATTTAGGTATTTAAAATAAAAAATTCTGGCTCCCAAAAGAATTCACACTAGATCTCACCCAGATCCAGAACCTGCAATAACCGTAGATAATCCCAAAAAACTACTCAAAAAGAAAAACATTGTAGAAGGTTCCAAGAGTTATAGTCCCCTTCTCTCCCAGAGAATATTGTTACCCTTCAGGATCTCTAGTTTGACATATCTTTTGAACAAAGCCTTTTTAGAACAAAATCTGATAGCTTTGTGAGTGAAACAGTTTTAGATCAAACCATCCTGCAACTACAGACCCCTAAAATACTCTCTCCCAGGGCAAACGTTGATCAAAGATTTCTTTAGGAATTTGAAAAATTAGAAGATTTAGTAGAAAATCTTCATCAAGCCTTAGATAAATATCATTTCTAATGGACAGTAGAACTCTCTATTTTGACAATCACTGCATCTTTTGTTAAATGAAAACCAGTTCACTTTGTTCCTTCCAGCCCTTCTTCTTCTTCAACTTCTATCAATTCCTCTCCTATTACACAAGTTTCTGCCCATCCTCATCCACCTATCATGGTAGCCAAATATGCCCCCTTGGTGTTGACTTCCCCCTTACATGCCATGCCTCAATATTACCAGACCAGACTTCCACAATTTGATGGAACAGGGTCTATTAATGCACAACAACATGTGGACAAAATGAATGACTATTTTGATTTGCAGGAAATAGATGAAGTTGATGTTCAAATGAGATTATTCGCACAACGTCTATTAGGGGAGGTTAAGAAATGGTTCATAACACTACGTCCTGTTTCTATAGTCGATCTTGCCACTTTCCGATGTAGTTTTCTTAACAGATGGGAGGTAAAAAAAAATTCTCTCCAGATCTTGTCAGAATACGAGAACATCAAAAGGAACCAAGGAGAGACAGTGTAGGATTACTACACCCGCTTCAACAATCTATACAATACAATCTCTGCCAATATCAAACCACCTTAGGGTTTGGCACTGATAAAATTCCCCGATGGTTTTGATGTCGATATGTCCTATTAGCTAAGAGAAAGGAATTCAGCCACTCTTGAGGGCATGCAGAGAAGCACAGTAAGTGTGGAGGCGAATCTTCTAGCCAAGAGAGCTAGACAGGGAACTGAGAGAAGGGATACGATTAAAGAAGAACTCTCCACCTACACTTCAGATGCTAAGCTATATTCCTTGGCCAAATCCATGGAGAGGATGATGGAAAGACTCACTATAGCTGACAGAAATCCACCCAGAGAAAACCAAAATGCTCCTTAGGTTCATAACCCAAACTTTAGAAGAAATCCCACCCAGATTAGGCAGAGGGATCCTAAAGATCAAAGAGAACAATGAGGTCCTGATCAGCAAATCAGACCACCCCTTCAGGAAAATTATGTCGACGAAGGTGAGGAAATAATTGAAGAACTAGATGATACTCATATAAACCTCATGGGGGTTCATGATGATGAAGCCATTTTCCTTACTCAAGAAGAACAAGAGATTTTTCTCCTCTCACAAACAAAGTTAAATGAGGAAGCAGAGGACACAAAACAATAGGCTTTCGAGAATGCTATAATGGAGGTTCATAGGCAGTAAAATCTGAGAAGCAAGAAGACAAATGATGACCCTCCAAAGAAGGTGTTTGAAACCAAGAAAATAGTGGAAACCAAGAAAACCTTAGAAAGCTCTCCCAAGAAATCTCCTGAGAAGAGTAATGCTAAACCTTCTACAAAAAAGAACCCCACCATTCTACAAAGATCAAATCAGACTAAGATTTCATCAACTAATCGACCAAGTTCTTCTTCTCAGAAGACTATGGTGGACAAATAAAAGGTGCAAAGCCAAAGCAAAGTTTCCACTACTTTCAACCTTGAAGGAGAACTAGCAAAATTGAAGATTACCATTCCCCTTTTCAAGCTTATGAGTAAGAATGCTTACAGGTAATAGGTGATTAAAGCATTGAGCATTGTGCCAGAGATAGGGATGAAGGCTTTCACTATTAGATCACCCAATCATTCGGATACAGTAAATATTATTGCTAACCAGCCAGAGATCCTTTTTGGTCCTGAAGTTGACGGTCAGGTGGATACAGGCGTCGTTGTCCCTTTCTACATCAACCTAAACATTCATGATTTGATTTTACATAATGCTATGCTGGATTCGGGTGCCTCTCAAAACCTGATGCCTAAAGGTATGATGGAAAGGTTGGGACTCGAGGTCACCAGACCTTACAAGGATTTACACTCCTTTGACTCTAGCAAGGTCATATGTATCGGACTGTTTAAATATTTATGTATCACTTTGGTTCAAATCCCATCCAAAAGCATGGTTATGAATGTTGTGGTTACAGACATTCCCCGGAAATATGGTATGTTGCTATCCAGGTCTTGGCGGGCCAAGTTGAAAGGAACCTTGCAGTTAGACATGTCTTATTCCATAGTCCCAGTATTTGGACAACAAAGAAGGCTATACAGGGAAACTTTGATGAAATACATGGTCAGCAGTCAGGAAAAAATGCAAAACTATCCCCTGTACTCTACACATTCTGATTTGGATTCTTTTATTTTGTATAATGATGGTGACTTCGAAGGACAAATTTCTCAGCTGGAGAAAGACACACCTGATACGAAATAAGATAAAGAAATCACCGAGGTGAGAAATATTGTAACTGCAGGACATGAGGAACTTCCAGTTGATTTTTGGAGTATGGATTTTGATGGAGCTATGAGCAAGGAGGGAGTTGGAGCTGGATTTTGGTTACACAATCACAAATCGAGGTATTCAGAGAGTCACTCTTACAAACTAAATTTTTAGTGCACTAACAACATAGCTGAGTACGAAGCTCTGATGCTCAGCCTAAAACTACTGAAAAAGGTTGGTGCCAAACAAATTATGGTAAGAGGCAATTCCAAACTAATTATCAAACAAATTAAAGGTGAATATGCTACTAAACATCCCATACTTAGAAATTATAGGAATGTTGTTTTGGATGCTCTTCGATGTTTCACATAAGTCGATTTGCAGGTCATGCCCAGAGGTCAAAACCACATTAGCAGATGGACTGGCTACGTCGGTAACAACATGCAAGAAACCTTTTCAACCCACTCGCCAATACATGGTGGAAGTGAAGTGCAGACCAACGGTCCCAGGCAACATCAGATACTGGAAGGTATTTGGATATGACGACCAAATTGAAGATTTTTTACAGTGTAAAAATGAATTCAGATGTACCAATATAGATTTAGAGAATGATGATAACGATATAAATAAATCCATTTTTGAAGATAGAAGTGTGAATAAAGTAGACTCCGATGAATTGAATGTAAATAAATTAGATTCCAATGAATTGAATGAAAAAGAAGTAGATTCTAACATTTTGCAGTTGAAAAACAATGTGTTACCTAAAGGTCTAGTCCCATTAGAAGACTTGTTCGATTTTAATGACGTAGCAAAAAGGCCCAAAATTGAAGCCAGTTGTAAGGAGGTTGAAGAATATAAAATAGGGACAGAGGAGAAACCAAAGATGATAAAACTTTCCAAATCTTTACCCCCCGAGAAGAAAGTCAAATACATTGAACTGTTTAAGGAATATGTAGATGTGTTCGCTTGGGGTTACGAAGATTTAAAATCTTACGACACAAGCATCATACAACACAGAATCCTGATAAAAGAAGAACACAAACCTTTCAAATAGAAAATTAGGAGGATAAATCCCAAGTTACTACCTCTGATAGAAAAATAGATTAAGAAGATGTACAATGACAAGATCATAGTCCCTTTAAGATTTTCCAAATGGGTTTCGAATTTGGTCCCTATCAGAAAGAAAACTGGTGAAATTAGGCTATGCATTGATTTCTGAAACTTGAACAACATCTCTCTTAAATAAAATTACCCTTTGCCTAAAATGGACCACATCCTACAAAAGGTAGTTGGGTCTAGTAGAATTTCTCTATTGGATGGCTTCTCAGGCAATAACCAGGTTCTCGTTCACCCATATGATCAGGAGAAAATAACCTTTGTCCTGGGGAACCTTCATGTATGTGAAGATGCCCTTTGGTTTGATGAACACTGGTCCCACTTTCCAAAGAGAAATGGATATTGATTTCGTGGACGAGCTTGGCAAATTTATAGTCATTTATCTAGACGATGTAACAATTTACTCCCAATTTGACGAGGAACATTTGCAGCACCTCAGGCGAGTGTTTGAGAAGTGCTGAAAATTCAGTATTTCCTTGAATCCCAAGAAAAGCCTTTTCGGGTTAGAGGAGGGAAAGTTGTTGGGACACATAATCTCTAAGGATGGAATTAAAATAGATCCCAGTGGAATAAAGGTCGTATAGAAACTGGAACACCCTAGGAATATCAAAGAGTTACAGTCATTTATCGGTAAAATAAACTTCCTGAGAAGGTTTATACCCAACCTAGACGAGCTTCTTAGGAACATCACAAATATGTTGAAAAAGGACACAAAAATAAAATAGAATGTTGATTCCAAATAGTCACTTGAATAGGTTAAGCATGCACTCACACAAGCTCCAGTTTTGATCAGTCCCGACTTCACCAAAGATTTTTACCTTTTCTCTTTTACATCTAAACACACCATCGCAACAGTACTACTGTAGAAAAAAAATGAAGGGTATGAGCAACCCATAACCTTTTTTAGAAAATCCCTAAGAGACACTGCATTGAACTATAATATAATGGAGAAATAAGCTTTTGCCTTAGTAAAATCTATAAAAGATTTCAGAGTCTATATTATCCATTCTCGCGCCATTGCCTACGTCCCTAATGTTGTGGTGAAGGATATCCTGACTGAGGATAATCCAGATGGTAGGAGAGGAAAGTGGATTGCTATCATTCTAGAATATGATATATAAATAAAACCCACCAAATTGATCAAAGGACAAGGTTTGGCCAAGCTGATGGACGAATCCAATTTCCATGCTTTAGACATTAATTTTTTGGTTGCAGTTGATGAGCAGAAAGAGATGAAGACTCCAAATGTTAAAGAGGTATTTATAAACTCTCCTTGGTATGCATACCTTATTTATGTTCTTCAGAATTTACAAGCTTCTCCTGGTCTGACTAAGACCAAAGCCATATTTTTTAAACTAAAAACATTGAAATTTTGTATTCTAGAAAGTAACCTTTATTGGAAAGATCCTGGCAGTATTTTTCTTAATTGCCTCTTGAAAGATGAATCTGACAAGGTATTGCAGGACTTTCATGCAGGGGACTATGGTGGCCATCTGAGCTGGAAGACCACAACAAACAATATTCTCAGAGTCGGTTTTTACTGGCCCACATTGTTCGCTAACATACACCAATGGGTCATTTCATGCCACAAATGCCAAGTTTTTGAGGGTAAAAAGAAGTTGTTTCTCTTTCCCCTGAAACCCATATCGGGCGAGACTCCATTCCAACAATGGGGTTTGGATTTTATCGGTGAAATTCATCCAGCTTCTTCTGGTCAACATAGATGCATGCTCATTGCCACAGACTACTTCACCAAATGGATCAAGGCTATACCATGCAGGCAAGCCACTGAATCTGTTATCATTAAATTTTTGGAAAATAATATCTTGTCTCATTTTGGATGTCCTAGGAAAATCATTGTTGACAATGCAGTGGCCTTCAGATCCAAGAATCTCATAGAGTTTTGCAGCCAATACCACGTCATTTTGGGGCACTCGACAACCTATTACCCTCAGGGAAATGGGTTGGTTGAGTCCTCAAACAAAAGCATGGTGAACATTCTTAAGAAAACAAGAATTCATGGAACAATAAGTTGGTTTTTTCACTATGGGCTGATAGAATGAGCACTAAAAGAGCAATTGGTATGTTCCCATACCAATTGGTTTATGGTATTGAGGCAGTTGTTCCTCCTTCACTAGGAGTTCCAGTGATGAAGATGTTGTAGGAATCCTAGTCAAAACCCAATGAAATCCAGAGGAGAATAAACCAAATGATCCATTTGCAATAGTTCAGAGAAGAAGTATACAACAGAACCAAAGAGGATAATTTCGAATTGGGTGATTTAGTTCTGAAGTGGGATTCCAAGAATGAGGATAAAGGTAAAAATGGCAAGTTTGATAGCTTGTGGAAAGGCCCATTTATTATTCAGGCCTACAGAGGGAATACTGTATTTTTACTTCATAACAATGATGGAACAGAGATGCCCGATGGACCTGTGAATGGAAGGATGTTGAAGCATTATTTACCACCTCAATAAGGATTTCAAGAAGTTTTTTCCACTGTACATACCATTTATTTTTACATTCAGTTTAGTGTGTGGGTAATATTGATCAGATGGTCTAAGCCCATAGTGAAGGCCCTAAGCCATTGGTCAGTGTCATCAAAATTTTCAAAATAAAGTAGATCAAATAGCAGAAGAAGATCTGGAGAAATTTTGCAGTACATTAGGAAGCAGGATTCTTGGCACTTCACAAGGAGAGTACCATCCCCATGTGGAGCCACTGTTATAACCCTATAATTTATAGGATCAACTCGTGATTGAGATTTATTCCTTTGTTTTTTTTGGTTTGCAAATAATGTTTCATTTTGTAAATGATTTGAAAAGAAAAAGAAAAGAAAAGTGTTAGGGTCCTAACTCGTACATAGGTAGATCAATATATTCGGATGTAATAAAGGTCAATATTAATAAGGCCTTTCAATAAAATAGAATAAGGTGGATGTAAGAAGACCTAATAGAAGCATCCACTTCTAGAAGGATCTTCCTCTAGATGCTTCTCTTGATAGACATATTTAGTATAAATAAGGGTCGAGGGTATGAAAACCCTAGCTTGGAGATTATTGTAACAAAGTGCTGCTCGACTAGAGGTTTCCCCCTCAAAGAGGCCCGTGAACATTGCTTTTTGAATCAAAGTGTTAATTTTGTTGTTTTTCTTATATCATTTATGTGTTATTGTGGAGATTATGTTGGTTATATTACTGTTATTCTGCCATTTCTAGCCTTTTATTTCTGTTTTGCATACTTTTTATATATGGTATATTACAAGTGGTATCAGTGCACTTTCCTTGGAAGAAATAGTGGGAATTTTTTTTTTAGGGTAGATAAGTATTATGGCGTCTTTAAGCCATAGAGATCTGTCATTACGTGCATAAACCCACGGTTGAGGGATTCATACATGTAGGAAATACAAGTGGTTCTTAAGCGCACATCTGTTGGCCACCCTTGTAACCCATGTTGGTACCCCTTCGAGTGGCAGTGCATCAGACAACACCTGTGTATGGATTGACCTTGATTTCCTGAAGCCCTCTTTAGATAAACCGATCAACCGCCTGACTGCTATAGTGCCACCAATAACAACACTCGGGAAGATACTCTCTAGTACCTGGGTAGTCGGATAGTACGACTAAGGGTACGGTCTATCCTCCTTAGTTAATGTCCTGAGATATTGGGCCGAGTACTATTGTTGGACCCCTCACATATATTAGAGAGCTATAGCACAGGGAAAACCCTTGTTTGTAGAGCCCTTGAATACCTAACCCTTGGGGGGCAGAAACATAAACAAATTAAAACAGACAAGATCTATTGCCACACTTTGGGTTGCCAAATCACTACACTTTTCTTACTGGTTAAGCATTTGGGGATTTCATCGCTGTAGTATTCTTCATACCGGAGTATAAATCCGTAGGTGTAAAAAAAATAAAAAAAAATAAATAAATAAAATTCTGGAATTGTTTTCACCATTATTTGAGACCTATTCCATTGGATTCATCGCTTCGCCCTTATCACATTCATCCATATCATTTTTTGGCAAATTTTTGACCCCGCCTGCCCCTTTTCAGTTCACCCATCATCATGGCCCATACTTGTAGCCAAGACCTGAAAGCTCGCTTCAACACCTTGCAATATGGTCTCCTCAAAACCCAAAAAGAAGTGAAACAACTCAGTGCCAATGTTGCCTCCATCGATACAACCATAAATACAACCATGCAGTCCTCAATGAAGGAAGTCAAACAAGAACTGACCACCCAACTTGAATCTGTCTTTGCCTCACTCTGCACCAAACTGAAGATCTCTACAGATGACCCTTTCTCTAATGCACCTCCAAAGAATAAAGGTGAACATTCCTCCCATTCCCATACCTTTCATCCCCATCAATTTCAACATGACCTACGCCTTCCACGGGTGGATGTGACCAAATTTGATGGATCGGACCCCACTGGTTGGGTAACCCAAATGGAACATTATTTCTCTTTATACAACATTACATATGACTTGGCCAAACTCCGGTATGGTGTTATCCATCTAGATCAAGAACGTTGGAAATGGTGGCAATGGAGAAAAACTTCTCGTCAAGGGTATATTGCTTGGACCCAATTTGTGACTGAGCTTTATGAACACTTTGACACTAACACCAACCATTTGGGTTGGTTGACAAAGTTGAAACAATCAAGAACAATAGAAGACTTCATAGATGCCTTTGAGAGCTTGGATTTTCGAACAGAGGGCATGAATGATGCTTTCTTTCAAGAGTGTTTTATCAGTGGCCTCAAGGATGAGATTTAGTTCCATGTCCTCATGGCTCGACCCTCGAGTTGGGTGGAGGCTACTAAAAGAGCTAAAGAAGCATAACAGGTTGTATCCTCTCAAAACCAAAAACCCTCCTTTATCCCTCACCCTAAACTCGTAAATCCCACTACTCCCTCCGCCCCATTAAAGATCCAAAAATTGACCAGCGCTAAAATGGCTTAACGCCAACTCAAAGGCCTTTGTTACAATTGTGATGACAAATATTTCTCGGGCCACAAGTGTAAGGAACAAAAGATTTTTATGGCCATCTCTGAGGATATTTCGGAAGAGGATGTTGAAACTTCCCTTGTGTCTGAGTCAACTAAAATCACTAACATAACCCCTCCCTCAGACCCTCCCGAAGTGGAACCGGTCATTTCCCTCAATGCTCTCACTAGCTTCTCCGCTCCCTAAACCCTCAAGTTAATTGGTTACATCAAGCATCAGAAGGTCATCATTCTAGTTGATAGTGGAAGCACCCATAATTTTATTCATCACCACATTCCCCAATAAACTCATTGCTACATCCATGCTGTCAACAATTTCCAAATCATGATTGCCAATGGTGGTTCCATGAAATGTGGAGGGCGCTGTGAAAATGTGTGTCTCCAAATCGGTGACTACCACCTAAAATCCCATATGTTTTCTATTGACATGGGCGGTTGTGACATTGTGTTGGGTGTGGAATGGATAAGGACTTTGGGTCCCATTCTCATGGATTTTAAGGCATTAACCATGCAATTCAACCAGGAAGGACACCAATATAAATTCCAAGGCATCACTGCTGGTTCACCTGAGGTCATTAGTTCCCATTGCATGGAAAAGCTGCTCAAAAAAGGTCATTCTGGTGTCATTGCT
>JASDQU011025127.1:0-32274 GCA_032191745.1 Picea mariana | reverse complement strand
ATTTATTGTTATTTTCTTAATTAGATAGTTTTCTAACTTGTTTTTGGTGTCTATTGCAGGGCATTACGAATTGTCAATGGATACTATGGACAGTTGGGGAATGATCTACAGTCTTTATTTGTATTTTAGTTATTTAGTTTTAGAGATTTTTGGGATTATTCTCATATTTTGTAAACTGTTTGTTATTTCTCACAAGGATGCTTTTACCTTGTGAAAGACTTATTTAAACCTATGGTTTTGTAATAAGAAACAATCCTCAGTTGGGGAGAACAAGGATATGTGAGCTTAATTCAAATCTATGTGTGAGCTTAGGGCAGCGAACACACGAGTTTTACAGGTTTTAATCAAATCTGTCATTTGTCCATATTGTATATTTGTGAATAAAGAATGATTGCAGCTGACAATTAAGTAGTTGATTTGAGTTATTATGATCATAGTTAGTATTTAGTAGTTAGAATAGTTAGCGTAGTTTATAATTAGTTTAGTTTAGTTTAGTTAAGTTTGTTTTATTAGTTTCTAGTTTCCTTAGTTTAGATCATTTAGCTTAAATCACGTTCTCTTCGGTTTCCTTGCGAGACCTTAGAGCGGCCAACGGAGCCGTTAAACTCGTCAGGGTGGTCCATACCAAACGGCTTGGGTTATTTAGACAACTCCGGACCGGTTCCACTCTCCCAGTTGACGGACGGTCATTTTCGCCCGTCAACACATACCACCACCACTTCATGATTTCACGCCCCACTACCTCCCCTACAGGTCTCGTCTCATAACTCTATAAGTTCATTCCTTCTAGTAACCCATCACAATTCACCCCACACTTTCTGTTTCTCCAATCATCACCCCCCACGTTACCCTGTCTCTCCCATCACCTGTCCTTCACCTGCCATCTCACACTTCAAATGACTCATTGGCCATTTATTACAGGCTAACTTATCCGTTAGCCTGATGACCTATCCCTTGTGCCCAACGTATACCTGTTCACTCAAAACTTGTCCCTTTCTGCCATTTTCACACTGCTCATACCCTCCGCACACCATAAAACTCTTTTCCCCTCATTCATCCAGTCCGTAACCCCACCATAGCCACTACCCACTAACCTTTTTTTTTTAATTGCAGGTACCGTTTGAAGCGATGGCGCCAAAGTCTAAAAGAGAAGAGTTAGAGGAAAATCCATTCCTCCCACCTCCTGTCGACCTCGACTAGATCCCATTAGCCAACAAGGATTATCTGATCTCAAAGACCAGGTGCGAATTTGACTTCACAGAATTGTAGTCATGGTTTAAAGACACATTCATAGATCAAAGTGATGCGATCGGGCTCTGGGAGTCCAATCTTTCTCTATATCTCTTTCCCCAAGTCCACCATTTTCTCGAATTCAGCCTCAAATGTCAGGCTCATTACCTCCCCAAGCAGAGAGCCGTATTTTCATTGTCCGGAGAAGCTCTTTTCCTTATCACACCCGAGGCCATTGATCAGTTGATGTAGATAACTAGAGTTGAATCTGCCTCCCCTTTCAACCTTGAAATTGTTGGGTATGTGTTATATTCTTTGCACGAGTAGTAGTGTATGAGCGTCTACACTGGGTGTGCAGGGGGGTTAGAGGGGGGGCCTCTAGGCCCCCCCTCGGGGGGGGTGCAGCGCCCTCAATTTTTTTTTCGGCGGGACCACATTTTCGGGACCGCATTATATTTAGGTGGTTTTTCGAGACATGGTTTCTTTGCCGATGGTTTTCTATTTCCGGTTAAATAATTATGGTTTTGGAATAATCCAGGTCATTGGGTTATGGTTTTGGATGCCGTTGGCTCCTATATGTATATTGTATTGTAAACAATGTAACACAGTGTATGAATATAATATACGCTGGTTTTCCCGGTTTGGGTTTCCAGGTGAAAAATCGTTGTGTAATGTTTGTATTTGCCATTGTATCTTTTCTGTTCTTTTCTGAATATCAGTTTGCAATAGATATTGTACAAGGTTATAATTTACATAAATCCTAACAGAAATGTACCATAACCTATCTTTTCCCCAAAGAGCCCATATTTTTTAGCTTTTTCTCCCACATGATGCTCAACTCCCCAAGAAAAACCTCCCGTACCATTCCTCCCTGTTCTCAGAAAAGGGAAACCAAGTGATTTCATCACTTTGTTGTCTACTTGGCTATTTTTCAGACGAATGGGTAGATGAACCTATATTCAGGTTCCTATCCATTTTCTCTTCTGAGGAAAAGACCACCATCCAGTTTGACTACAACACTTTCCTGCCAAAGAATATCCACAATCAACTTTCAAAATTCACCACAGAGGGCATGTTCTAGTATTCCTCAATACTGGCTTACATGTTCACCTTCTTTCAAGTAGAAAGTTTCTCCTTCTTGATATAGAAAATGGACAAGGACGACAAACCATAGGCAGTAACATCTTTGACTTCACTACTCAGAAGGAATTCCATAGAGTTTAGCTTCAAACAATTCCTCGAGCAATTTTACCATCCAGTGGTGAGCATGCTCAGTGGTATACCAGAGCCAAGGATAAATGAAGTGATCCAGATAATATTACACCTCTCAAACCTTGCAAAGATGGGAGATTGGTACCTGTATCAAAATCACAGAAAAATCAGAGTATACAAGTGTGATTTAGCTCCATACAAGCTTCCCAAGTATTTTCCTATGAGGATATTTTCCCTAGAATATATAAGACAAATGATAAATTCAGATGATACCCACTTTGTGTCTCTGAAGAAAAATAAGCAACTGAGAATTAAGGGGCAGATAAGATATTTTATCTGCAATAGCCGAGCTTCCAAGGAAGAAGCAGATAAAATTTTGAGGGAAATGAAGTTTGACACAATTTTCCTGTGGCACTATGATCTATGTGGGATCATCACAGAGATGAGAGTAAAGAACAAAGATATACCATATGTTCATGCACCTAGGCCTGAGATAGAGAAGTTTTTGAATCAAACAGAATGGGAGGCTAACACTCTGGAAGAGGTAGAACAACAATATCCTCCAATCATTATCTCTCAAACAAATAAACCATAGGTACCAAAAGAGAAAATACCCAGAAAGGATACTTCTCCTTCTGTCATCGAAGTCTCGTCTGAAGATTTCTAGATATAAACCAAAAGGACAAAATCCAGTCATACGACTGACACGACTAGTGAAAAGGAAGCCCACCCAACCACAACTATGAAAGGGGATAAATCACCTCTTATCTCAAGAAACCAACAGATCATGTCTTCTTCTTCATCCAGGAAGTAGACTGACACTTCACGAGTCAACTAGCCAAGTCAAGGTGCAGAATTGAGTATTTTTGAGAAATATGATATGATCCAAAAGAAAAATCAGATGCTAACCAACATCACCTATGCTCAGTTTTGGAAGAAAACGTCCACGAAACAACACATACTGTTGTCTTCTTTTGATACAGAGAAAGGCAGGATGCATATGGATTTTCTGCATGAACAAGTCCCCAAACCTAAGGCGATCACTGATTACAAGAGAGCAACGTTTGAGTTCAACACTAGAGATGTACATCCATATGATCAGATGGATCTACATAAGAAAACTGGAGAAATAGTTTTCTCTACTTTGGAAAGTGCTTCTACTACTGCTGCTAAGTTATAGGTTTCTCTGAACAATGTTGAGACACAATTAAAGTTGGAGAAGATATCATCTTTTGCAAAAGACAACAGAATTAAACCTCTGGAAGAATTGGTGCTCAAGATTGGGTATGACCCCTCAAATGTGAAAGAAGCTAAGGAGATGCTCAAGAAAAATAATGCTGACATAGCATCCCTGAGAAAGAAATTGAAAATGCCACCTACAGAAGACTCACACGCAAAGGATATAGCCGAGACATAAGGTGAAAAGGATGAAATTCTCAAGTTGATCATGGAACAGAATGCACAGTTAAAAGAGATGGAAGCAGAGCTGGAAAGGTTGGTAAAGGAGAAGGAACAATCAACACCTATGGAAGTCATTCCCTTAAGTGTTGTTCCACTCATAGGAGTCAGAACAACAACTGTAGCAACAACCACCACAACAAAAATTCCATCAGCCACTCCACTGTCAGCTCTAGAAAAGACAATGGAATTAGAAAAATCCATGGAGGAGATGAACTTACAAGAAACATAAATCAACAGACTGAAAAAGGAGTTTGAGAGTCTTCAGGAGCTCAAGACTTCTTACCGTACAAGTTTACACAAGGAGAAACAAACATCAGAGAAGCTCAAGAAGGAACTACAACAGATGCAAAAGCAAACAGTGGCAGGGAAGACACTTGTTGAAGCAAAGGAGAATATTTGGATGGACATCTCCAAATCCATTAATGAAACCTGGCCTATGGTGCAAATCATGTTTATGAAAAATGAACTGGTGTTGAGGAGTAGACAAGCTATCGACAAGATAAAAGGAGAGTTGTGGGAAATGCCCACAGAGGCAAACAAAATTATCAAATTCCTAAATTCGAAGACCAAAGAAGAGTTGGAAGACTTGAATATTGAGGATAGGACTGAAACAATCCTCGAAGTCAAAAGAGTTATGACTAAGAGAGGATTAATGTTGCAATTGGAGGAGAAAGTCCAGAACATGGACATCAAAGTTCAAAGATTTTCAGCAAAATTGATGCCTTGCAGAAGAAGGGTCTTCCTGGTCATCTGGTTTTGAATGATAAGCTGATGACTCTATATGACTACAAGCATAATATTTCCATGGTAGCCAAATATAGTTCCAAGTTATCAGGAATACAGGGCAGTATAACAGGTAAGGCATTCTTAGAAACTTTGTAGCCAAATCTTAGTATACAGCACGAGATCAAGTATATTTTCATCGTCAAGTCGACATTTTCCAAGTATACTGAAATGGATGAGATCTACCGGAGATTGCTCAAAGTCACCATTCCCAGCTAGCTAAGATGGGAAGATTTGTGCAATTTGATCGAGTAGAAGATGAGGTGGACAATTTGAGTCAGCAAGTGATGCAATTAAAGTCATGTGAATGACTCACCAACAACCTTCCCCAAAATCAGCATGAGATTTGATACATCATCATCATTTACCTACAATTTTGTATTATGTTACTTAGTTAGTTAGATTTAGATCTTGCCACGTCCTGATCATTGATGACATGATCGTTTGTAATATTTTTCTATAAATACTTCAAGTTTCGAAGTGATGAGGGTTGATCTTTATGCCCATGAAGTTGTACGCACTGTAATCTTTTATCTAATATCTACCAGTAATACAAAGACTTTTCACAAGATTCCTGCTTGTCCACTATTGGTGAAGTTTTCTTTTCTCTGTCAAATGTTCCTTCTTTCTTCGTAATCATCTTGTTTGCTATATCTTATCTTTTAAAGGAGTTTAATGTTGCAGAACCTATCTTCGAATACTTTGTTTCTAACTTTTAAAATATCTTAATGTGTATCTTCTGACATTATGATAAATAAACTCTTAGTTGCTTCTTTGTTTTAATTGACTCTCTTGTGTTTTCTGATATCCACCATTTTATGATAAAGAATCCAACAGTAACATTATCTTGCCCTGTGTGAAATCCCTTTAAAAAAGTTGTTCTTGATCTTCACATTTATAAAACAGGCCCCATAGCCCAATGGAAGCGTGAATACTCTCAGCCATCCTTATAATAAAAAACACAGTCGAACTCATTTAACTAGCCTAATATATAAATTTTGAAAACAAAGCTAAATATTATAGAGAGATCCCTCTCTGAAATTGGCAGGTCTAGATCCTAGTTTCGAAGTGGTTGTATAAGGTTACCTCTGGAAAATTCTTTCTATGTTTTACAACCTCTGGGAATTTACAGAGCAATAACAACTGAAACCGTTGAATGTGTTCTACAAATTCTTCCCCATCATCACTGGTCCTATCCCCAAGCAGTAGCTGCACCAAATCTAGGACGCCCATAGGATTTCTACTATAAAAAAATTGAAATGGAGATTTACCTGTAAATTTATTCACTGAACTATTGAAGGAAATTTTTTCTTAAGGTAAAGCCAAATCCCACTTCTTGGGCTTCTCTCCAACAATGCTTTGTAACAATTTTCCCAAAATCTGATTTACTACCTCAGTTTTCCCATCTATTTGGGGGTGATAGGAACTGCCAAATTCTAATTTAGTCCCAATTTTCTTCCATAAAATCCTCCAAAAATGACCCAAGAACCGATTATCTCTATCAGAGGTAATAGTTTTCGGAACCCCATGCAATCTAACAATTTCTGAAAAAAACAATTATGCCACCCTCGATGCATCACTAGTTTTCTTGCAAGTAATGAAATGAGCCATTTTAGAGAACCTATCAACAACCAAAAAAATGAATCATTACCCTGTTGTGTGTTTGGGAGCCCCAACACAAAATCCATGCTCAGATATGTCCATGGACCTGTGGGCACTGGTAATGGCATATACAACCCTGTGTTTTGTGAGTGTGCTTTATCCATTTGAAAAATCCTACACCATGCCCCATACCTGGTTATATCCTTTTCCATCTTCAACCAGTAATATTTATCTTCAATTAAGGCTAGCATCTTATCCTTTCCAAAATGTCCTTCCAAACCACTACCGTGAATTTATCTGATAATATTTTCTCTCGTAGAATCAATTGGAATGCATAGTTGTTTTTCTTTGAAGAGGTATACATATTGCATAAAATAATCACCCTGAGTAAGATCCATGTTCCTAGCTACTAGATTATCCAATTGTTCCACGATCGCCCAAAAATCATCATCAGACGCATAGAGATCCTTCAATGTAGAAAACCCAATTACTTGATTTTCCATGTTGGTCAAAAAAATAGTGCACTAACTCAAGGCATCTACAACTTGATTATGCCATCTTGATTTGTGCTTCAGAACAAAGGTGTAGCCTTGTAAGAAATTTTCCCATTTTGCATGTCTATTGTTCAATTTATTTTAGGTGTTTACATATTTTAATGCAATGTGATTAGTAAATAACAAAAAATCCTTCGACACTAAATAATTTCTCCAATGTTGTAATGCTTGCACAATTGCATAAAATTATACATCATATGTGGAGTACTTATTTCTTACCTCATTCAAATTTTCACTAAAAAATGAAATTGGCCTACCTTCTTGGATAAGTACAACTCTAATGCCTACACATGAAGCATCACAGTCTACCTCAAACACTTTATCAAAATATGGTAAGGCCAATATAGGTGCCTTAGTGACCTTCTTCTTTAGAAACTCAAAACCTTCCTCAGTTTCATTGGTCCACATGAATGTCTTTCCTTTGGTGCAATCTGTTATGGGTGCTACAATACTACTAAAATTTCAAATAAAGTTTCAGTAGAAGGTGGGCAACCCATGAAAACTTCTTACCTATGTTATGCTCCTAGGACTAGGCCACTCCAAAATTTCTCTGACCTTCTCTAAATCCATCCCGACTCATTCTGCTGAGATGACAAAACCCAAAAATACCAAAATTTCTTTCAGGAACCTACATTTATTCAGTTTTTCATACAGCTTATGTTTTCTCAATGCATCCAATATAATTTTTAAATGTTGCAAGTGATCTTATTTGTTGTTACTGAAAAGTAGTATGTCATCAAATAAATGACAACAAACTTACCAATATAAGGTCGAAGCGTAGTATTCATAAAATGCATGACAGTACTAGGTGCATTGGACAACCCGAATGTCATTGCCATCCATTCATATAGTCCATCCTCGGTCTTGAAAATAGTTTTCCATGCATCCCCTTTGTGAATCCAGATCTTGTGGTATCCACTTCGCAAATCAATTTTACCAAAATATTTATCTCTGAGTAGCACGTCCATCATGTCATCTAGAAACAATATAGGAAACCACTAATTGATGGTAATTGTATTGATTTCTCTAATATCTGTTCACATCCTCCATGTATTATCTCTTTTGGGAATCAACAATGTCGATGCAACACATGGATTCATTCTTTCTCTTACCAAACCTTTCTTTATAAGTTTTTTCACTTCTCGGTTGAGCTCTGCATGTTTTGTAGGGATCATCTTATAGGCTTCCTGATTAGGTAAATATGATCTTGGGATTAGATCAATGTGATGTTGAATATCCCTCTTTGTTGGATACCATTAGGTAGTTCATTAGGGATAACATCAACATATTCTTCTAGTACCTTAGCCACTTCAATAGGGATTGGTATGTCTTCCCAGACTCCTTTTTTCACTATTAATGCATAGAAAAATCTTGTTTCTAGCATGTCCTTAACAAGTTCTCTTTCTGACAACATATTCTCATATTTTTCCTCATCCTTAAGGGGAAATAAGATGACTTTCGATCCATCCTTCCAAAAGGTGTAGGTGATCCAGATTATTTTTCGGCACGAAGTGAGAGTGGAGATATAATAAATAAATGCACAGAGATATCGCCGATATCCAATAATATAAAATAAAAGTATCAGAGATGCAACCATAAACACAGAGATACAATAATACATGATTTATATTAATGAAAGAAATGTACAGAGACTATAAAAATACAAAGTGAAAGACTCGCTAGAATGGTGGCATCTTATCTATGAGAAGAGATGTGACAGCTACTTGCATTTGCAAGAAGATGATTACAATGAGGCTCTAAAGGCCTTTTTACAATAAACAAGAATGTCAAAAACCCTAGAGATCCAAAAACCTAACCCTAGGAGATGAAGTGCCAAAAGTCATGTGGGCCCCGTTTGGGTAAGTCAGTACATCAACTTCCGGGGGTTGTAACTTTTGCATACGATCTTCATTTTAGGCGCACGATAGCCTGTTGGAAAGGTATCATTGAGGAGATTCATTTTAG
Organism: Picea mariana; assembly: GCA_032191745.1. Taxonomy (NCBI): domain Eukaryota; kingdom Viridiplantae; phylum Streptophyta; class Pinopsida; order Pinales; family Pinaceae; genus Picea; species Picea mariana. The sequence continues at coordinate 23,467 of JASDQU011025127.1, read as the reverse complement.
GGTCTCAATCATGCCTTCAGATATCATTGAGAATATATATCACGAAAAATCTTCATTTAGACCCTCAAAATGGCCCCATAAGTTAAAATTGCTAAAAATAGTAAATTGCCAAAATTGCCAGAAAATTATTTTGAGCGAGTTGGGAAAGGTGGGTGGCCACCGATATCCCCTTGGATCAATCCTCCCTCCTTAGGAAGCAATGGTATCCATTGCGTTGAGTGATTGGGGGAGAGGAAAAATCATTTGTTGAATTTTCATCTTGATGAGTTGCTTTCCTTGAGGGAGAATTTGCGCTGCTTAGCTTGTTAAAGGTTGTCACGAACTTGTGGCTGGAAGGGTTGGACATCTTTAACCAGTATGGCTACATGAGATGCATGTGTGTAGAAGGAATATTTACACTTTGCTACAATCTTATGGACCTACTTCTGTTGGATAGAAGGTGCTTGGACTGAGGCTGTAGTGGTGTTCTTCTGTTCATGCTTTGAACAGACTATGAAGAAGATGAATTTTGTAGTATGAGATACTACCTTGCAGCACTATTTAGGTGGGACAATAGTCAGAATTACCTCCAGTATCCTGTAGAGACAACCCCCTAGTGTAACAATGACACTACGAGGTTGAGACTCATAAATAGCATGGTGCTTCCACATATATGGCTGGATCAAGAGAACATCACAGAAATCTAGTGGGGCAACATCAAATAATACCTCATCCTTGAAGGGATGAATGTTGTATTAAAATCAACACTATTGGTTGACACGAAGATCTCGTCCTTGGCGAAGCCACTCGATGTTGTATGGCTACGGGTGTGGTGTTGCTGACAATCCCAATTTTTTGATGACCTCTTCTGATATGAGGTTCTTTTGGCTTCTGGTATCAACAATAAAATGCAGTGGGGTCCCCTTCACCCACATATGTGAATGAAAAAGGCACTCCCCCTCTTCAAGATTCGTTGGTTCTTCTGGTTGAATTGTTGCGATCGCAACAATAACAGTGGGGTCTGCGTCGATGATCTGTCTTTTACCAGTATTTTTAGAATCAGATTCTGAATTAGGGTTCGGCTCCTTATCTTTGATCTTGGCCACCAATGACTTTTTTGAGCGACATTCTTTCGTTGTTGTTCCAGGGGCTTTTGTGGAAATCACACCATTTCCCAGTGTCCTTCTTTGTCTTTCTGTGACCCTTCTTTTCCTATGGCTTGGATTGGTTTTCAGGAGACTTTTTATTAGGGTCATCTTTATCATACTTTGGTTGTTGCAGATTTGCAGACCCAAAATCCCGTTTGTTCTGGTGCTTAAATTTCTTCTTGATTTTAACAACATATCGATAAGCAACACCGAGTGATGAGATGTCCAAAAAATCCATTTCAGTTTAGATGTATTTGTGTAGATCCCCACAGTATTTTAGAACCAAATGTCGTTCAGAGTCTTTGATACCCAACTTGGTGTGCAAGGTATGGAAGGTATTGGTGAAATATAGAACTTCTTGGCCCCAATCTTGCCACAGTGTGGTCCATCTCATGTATTGGTCCTCATAGTTTCCAACAGGGTAATACTGTTCCTTTACCACATCCACAAAAAAATCCTAAGTGGGCTCAGCCCCATATATTCTAGACTCGTCTGTGGAAATTTTCTCCCAGTAAGTTTCCCACCAATGTTTGACATGGGGGAGAGATTTAAGGAGTGTGAAGGTGATATTTTCCCTGTCGGAAAAAGTATGAACAAAGAAATAACCTTCTAACAAATTTAACCATTTGTCTAGGGCATCCGCATCTATCTGACCTTCAAATATGGGAATATCAAAATTAACCTGTACCTTGAAAGGAGAGGTTCTTTCAAAGTGGTTTTTTGATGAATATGTGCCTATTTCTATTGACAGGCATTGAAGGATGTGGGAAAAATTCTCCATCATTTCATCCCTCTGTCGCGTGAGAGCTTTCTCAAGAAACATAATGATAGGATCGTCTGCTCCGTCGTTTTTCTTTTCTTCTTCCATGGAGGGTTTCTTGGGCATGTGAGAGTGATTGTATTCAAGAGATACAAGATCGAGCCCCATCTTTCTATACTTGGACCTCATCGGGGACATGCACTGAAAAAACAATCAAGAGCATCATGCTCTAATACCACTGATCCAGATTATTTTTCGACACAAAATGAGAGCGGAGATATAATAAAGAAATGCACAGAGATATCATGGATATCCAATAATATAACAGAAATGTATCAAATATGCAACCATAAACACAAATATATAGTAATACACGATTTCTATTAATGAAAGGAATGTACAGAGATTGTAAAAATACACAGTGAAAGACTCGCTAGAATGGTGTCAGCTTATCTCTGAGAAGAGATGTGACGACTACTCTCATTCACAAGAAGATGATTACAATGAGGCTCTAAAGGACTTTTTACAATAAACAGGATTTTCAAAAGCCATAAACATCCAAAATCCTAATGCTAGGAGATGAAGCGCCAAAAGTCATGTGGGCCCCATTTGGGTAAGTCTGTACATCAACTTCCCGAGGTCGTAACTTTTGCATACGATATTCATTTTAGGCGCATGATAGCCCGTTGTAAAGGTATCGTAGAGGAGATTCATTTTTGGGGCTCAATGATGCCTTCCTCTATCATTGATAATATCGATCCCAAAAAACCTTTATTGAGGCCCTCAAAATGGCCCCGGAAGTTAAAACTGCTAAAAATAGTAAATTGCCAAAATTGCTAGAAAATTGTTTTGAGTGAGTTGGAAAAGGTGGGTGGCCATTGATATCCACCTGGATCAGTAGGTATTATTTTCCCCATCATGCATGAATTTTATGTCATATTTCCAAGGCCTCCTCAATAATATATGACATGCATCCATCATAATGGCATCACACCATACTTCATCTTTATAAGTCTTACCAACATAAAACTTGATCAAAAATTTTTTATTAATGGTGAATTCATTCCTTTTTTGACCCATGCAATTCGGTAAGGATGGTGATGTGTTTCACACCGTAATTTCAAATTATCTATCATCTCTTTGGAAACCATATTCTCACAACTGCCACTATTAACAATAACTTGACATACCTTTCCCCCGAAAGCGCATTTGATTTGAAAAATATTTTTTGAAGACAAGAATATTCATTGTTGCTACTCTGTCTTTTCTCTTTTTTGGGAATCACCATTGACCTATGTATCATGAGATTATCCTCCATATCAGGTGAGACATCCGATTCAACTCCTTCTTCTTCATTCTCAGCTTGGACCAAGTTTAAACTAGGCTATTGTTCTTTCTTTAACTCTTGCATGTTATAATTTGGGCATTCAAATGCTTGATGACCCTTTACACTACACCTAAAACACACATAATGTCCTCCTTTTCCACCACTATAACCTCTACCCCTTTGAAATCCTCTTCCTTGTAGTTGATTTAGGTTACCTTATCGAGTATCTTCCATTTTATCATCTCCCTGAGATGATTCATCTCTGCCATAATTAAAACCACCTTGTGAGGAATATGATGTACCCCTCCTCGCTCTATTCCTTTGAGAAAAATGTTGATTTTATTTTTCCTCGGACTTTAAGGATAATTGGTATGCATATTCCACATTGTGAACCCTTTGCATGCTCAATTCATCTTGAATGAAATTTTTTAAACAATTCACATACCTTGCAGTCAGTTTCCCATCAGTTTCCTGTTAATCCACATGAATGTATAACTGATAAAATTCATTTGTGAATTCCTCCATGGTGGATAGGTTTTTCTTCAAGTTATGAAATATATGAAAAATGGTATGGGCATATTCCAGAGGCAAAACAATTTCTCTAATTGTTTTTCCATCTTTCTCTATGTCCTAATTTTCTCTTTTCCTATTTTTTCTCTATCTTTCTGCACATGATCCCACCAGATCTTGGTGTGACCCTTCAACTTGGTGCATGCAAATTTCACCTTCTTTTCCTCTGTCATCAACTTCCATTCAAAAGCCAATTCCATGGTGTTCAACCAATCTATTAACCCCTCTGGTTTAAGACGCCCAATATATTCTGAAACTTCCATTTTGATGCCATCAATTCTCCCTTCTAGAGGTCTAACCATCCTCTCTTCAAAATTCATGCACTATAATTGTTCTTCTTCATGTTCTATATGTTGATCTACATCTCTTCGGTTTATCTCCTCATCAAACACTTCTCTTTGTATTATTCTCTTACTATCCAACACATTTGTAATATATGCTACTTGCCTTTGGAGGTTTTTCATATCTCCATGCATCTAAGCAAGATACACCGCTCTTCCTCTTCCTTTCCCAACCATCGTTCTTCTCTGGTACTAGATGATGTAGCCAATAAAATTTGATTCATTCACGAGATCTAAAAACCATGCAAACATATGAGAATGGAAAATAAATCTCTTTTATTCCTTCCCCATAATGACTATTACAATGTAATGTCAACCCCTTATAACTACTATCTGAGATATTCGAAAATAGCTAATTTTAGAAAAACAACTAATTTTAGAAAATTCTCACATGAATCTAAAAATGACCAATAACTAAAATCTAGCTAGAGAGACACTATTTATCAACTCACTTTTCTAATTAGGTTTATAAACTAAGAGATAACTTATAATTACTAATTTAAAAAATCTTGAAAAAACACTAAAACCCCAATTTGAGGCCTTACATGAAAGAATTTGGCCCTAAAAAAGTGTTGAAACTATGTCCGATCTGAAGGATCAGATCAACATGATAGTGAACTCTTCGAGACACAACTCCCTATAAAATTTCATCCCAAACAGATAACCGGGTCAAAATTTATGACCCTCGGAAATTCCTACATCATTAAACCACACTCCAAGTTCTAATTGTGAGTAGGAAATACTACACTAGTTAATTGAAAAAGAAAGAGAGGAGAGAGAAAAATATAATCAATCTTCACACATAAGAGACTAAGAAACCAACTCAAATCACATTGTATTAATCCTTGATCATGAGTACAATATATAGAACTCTCCACAAGAGGATTAAGGCACTCTAGGTTGGGGTTTCCATGTGCATGCTCAAGTAAAAAAAAAACAACTCCCACTCGCAACTGTTAACTAAAGTAAAAAATTGATAATAATAAGGAAAGGAAAAAAATAAGGTGTGAACTCAAGTGATAATTCTCCATGAAGTTGACATGCATTCCATAATAGAAAAAACTCTCCTAGATTAAGACTAGAGGCCAAGAATGGAACTAAAGTCCTAATTGAGAGAGAATTTCATAAATATAGAAAGTCATTAAAAATAGGAAATAGGTTAACTCCAAGAATAATATGGGTAATGTGCACATCCTTAGGAGAATAATATTCTCACTCAAGTGTGCTCTCTAGCCATGAAATAGGAATTATCTCCTAAAGTCAAGAAATGAAGCGCTCTTCCTCCTAGAAACTAGGAATTTACCTAATGATGTTTTATGAGCTCATGGTTTTGGAAACCCATGGTATTTTCTCATGGTATTACATATAGGTATCCACCGAATAAAAATATACCTGCTATAAATATACATTTTATAATTAGCAGTCCTCCTAAGAAAGTGGAAAAATGGAAAAATGAGTATGTCACTAAGTATGTAGTTGAGCATCTACCCCAACAATTAGAGTAAAGAAGCATCGCAACCCACTAGGGTCAGATGCAACAGGATGACAAACCTCGAGCGAAGCAGGGACACATAGTAGGAATTCACTACACTCTAGTAGGATATGACTTAGGGCATATGTAGAATATTTATTATCAAAGTAATAAATAGGCAACATAGACAACTCATCATAATAAGGTGGGACATAATAGGTCGTACCCAACAAATATTTAGCAAGTTTTGGAAAGGATTAAGGTTTAAATGCCATATTAAAATAAAAGGACAAAATATTGGCCACTGACAATTGAATGATAGGAACATGAAAATACAATAGTGAGAGAGTGGTTTGTTATCCATAACATAGATGATGGTGACTTGGGGGGGAAAGAAAACAATTATGGTAAGATGGACCTTTCAACATGTGATAGTTATACCGGGGCAGGTCAATAATAATAAAAATTTATGACAACTTGGCAGCCACTACTATTATGGGTACATCACCCCGGGTGTATTCAATGTTCCACATATATATGTCTTTTCATCATTTATGCCTAGAAGAGGATAACAAAGTGTAGAACCGAGGGGAGAATAACCAAGCAACAAAGTGTCATCATTTTAGGTGAATCCAACCACATACTTAGCTAGCGTAGTAGTCCCAACAAAGAGCACCAATAATATAGAGGTGCTAACTAATCAAGGATGATAATGGCCTCCCCCACTAATCCCCATGAATGAAAAAAATCTCAGGCCATCAAGGAAAAACAAGTCCCCGAATCTATATTACCCTCCAATATAAGTTTCATGGGCCCTTAGTCAAGGAAAGTTCCCTTTGTACGATTTTCCGACTACAATATTCAAGACCTGGTCCAATTCCAAAACTACATTTCAATTGGTAAGCAAAGATAATATAGAGGCATATGACAAACAAAGAGTGTTCACCTAGGAATGGGCCAAGCCCCTTTGGCAAGTCGATGTACTAACTCTGGTGGATTGCCCACATCTTGGTTGAGGCCCGCAGGTCATGGAGTGTGTTCGATTCTTTCTTAGTCAGTTGCATGGTGGATTTATTTGGCTAGAAAAAAAATATCGAGTTGATGAGAATACCATGTACATAGTCTCCAATATTCCAATGCAGGGAAAAGACTCACTAGCGAAAGAAATCAAGGCTAAGGATGAAGCCCACAAATAAATTTACAATAAGTATGCTATGTGTAGAGGCTTCCGTGGTGTAGTGATTTCAGAGATCAATGATCAAAGAGTATGCTTTGCTACATAGTTTCTTTCCTGCAAACAACTCCATAGGTACCAGAAGGATGAATTCCCAATCAGAGTCATCTTTGCCACATAAATACGTGTCGGGGGATTCCATATGGCATGGGTTCACTATGTATTAAAATAATTTGTTGAAATTTTTTTGGAGGCCCAGAACTTGGGTAAATAATTTCACTACAGTTGGGTTATACTATTGATTTCCATGATCTCATGGAGGCCCCCTCGAGGCCATGGAGATGATTTAGTTAGTGAACCACCCTAACAAATATATAGTTAATAATTCAATCTTTTTAAAACAAATAATAAATAGAAACCCCATGAGCTCAAACATTCCCTTCCAAGATTCAAACCCATAGAAACACTAAAACAACAAGAGAGTAATTAATAATATTCTCAAGTTGTCTATATACAAAACTAAAATAAGATAACAAGATAAAAACCATATATAAAGCATAACCCATTGTGGAGCAAACTCAACCTATTTTATTTCCCTTCTTTACACAAGTATGATAGAATACAAAGCCACCTTGCCATGGAAAATAGATTAGCATCAACAAACTAGCATTTATAATCTTAACCTATTCCATCACTACAAAAAGGTAGTTATTCTAAAAGTTTGCTAAAACATCCCCCCTTTTTTTATAATGAAACCAATCACTGAATTTACATTTAATTGTAAGGAAATGAGAAATGCAACTAATTTATATGATTGAAATATTGCATGAACAAATAATCTAGGCCAACAATCTTAAAACAAATCTAAGGAGACATTTATTTAACTTTCTTCTCAATAGCAAGGAAAATACTTACATTTCAAGGCCATTTTGATTCCAATGTTCCTAATAAGAATGGAAATGGTATTACTTGATTTGTGATTTGTTAAAGAGATAATGGGTGATAAATTCCCTCTTTTATAGCTCAAATCCTTTGAAAATTAGTTTAATTTGTTGTTAATTCTCTCTACACCAAACTTGTCCTCTGCCAAAAATCTTAAGTGATTTCCAAGAGAATGTGACACGAGAACCAATCCCGAAACCTTCCTTTAACTGTAACAAAACCACTCATAACAAAAGTGAAGTCTATGAATTTGATTTGTAGGTTGGATAACAAAAATGAAGTTGATTTTCAATTTCTGAATACTACATGGGGAAATATTCCAAAGATAACCATCCCAAAATAAATTGCAAGAGCTATTTGGGTGTGTGCACAAAGTTGGTGGATGAAAAAGTTGTAAGGGGTCCAGTAGGAATGTGCACCGCAAAAACCTGTGCATGTTCAAGATGTTAGAGGTTCGGAAAATTCCAAACCTCCACTCAATGTGCCACATAGGCACGTTGTCAAGAATGCACACATGTTCCTGTTGTGCTTGTTTTTTAAGGGACCACAAACACATTTTGTGCCTGTTTGCACATTGTGCCTCATGATTTTCTCTGTTTGCACAAGTGAAAAGGAGGAGTAGAGGAGGAAAAAATCCCAGGATATTTCCATCGTGTCCAACTGTTGGCCCTTGGCCATGTATTATGGAAGAAAGCGAAGATTAAGGAAGAAGAAAGACAAAGTATGAAGTGCACGGAAGGCACACAAACTGAGAAAGGGTTGAAGTGGTTAAAGAAGCATAAAAGAAGGAACAAAGTAAAGGAAAGAAAACCGTTGAAAGAGAAGATCAAGGAAGACAAAGAAGCAAAGAGGATAGATCATGGGCAATTCAACAAGCAGAAGAAGACATTAATGGGTGCTTTGGAGCACCTCGAGAAGAAGAAGGAAAAATAGGTCGGTGAAGTCCTTAAAATTAGGGATATGGGGATCTAGGGATTTAGCAATATGTATCCAGGGTTTTGGAACCTAGGCTTCGGTCTAGAGTTATGGAAAGTATAAATAGAGGTCAAGAATACTTGAGAAGAGGGAGATAATAGAGATTTTGAGATGTAGAAGTGTTAAGTTTTAGAATACTCTTGTATTTTGGGTCTTCAGCTGGGTGAAAAGATCTATTCTATAGCTGAGTGCATAGGAAAAGGAAATAAAGAGGAAGAGAGGGAAGGATCTACAACTAAGTGCGCAGATAGAACTGTATATTTTCATCTATTCTTTCAATAAACACAGTTCTGTGGATGTAGCCCTAGGGAGAGGGTGAACCGCGTAAAATATTGTTGTTCTATGTGGTTGATGCTTTGTTATATACTTCCTTTTATACTGTTATCCACTATTATTTTTCCTATTGAAGATAAGAAGATACATAGTTTTGTGGACATAGCCCTAGGGAGAGGGTGAACCCTATAAAATATTGTTGTTCTATGTGGTTGATGCTTCGTTATTTACTTCCTTTTATACTGTTATTGCACTGTTATTTTTCCTATTTAAGATAAGAACATATAACCTACTTCATGAAGTTAAGCATAATACTGCTAAGACTCTCTGGGATATTTTTCATTATTGTTTAGGAATCATCTTGCATTTCCTATGGTTGTAGACACCTATGTCCCTCAACCCCCCTATTTTCTACTTTGGGTGAGACTTCATCTACTTCGTAGGTGTTGCCGTAAGGGCCAATAGTTAGGGTTTGTTGGTGCGCTGTTAGAGTTGAAACCTGGGTCTGCCCTTGTGCCAACAAATGGTTCTGTTTCCAGGACCGGGATCGTCTTGAGGGAATGTCAAGGTGGTTTCCATCAAATACCGAGATTCATATGTGGATAGAAGAACAAGAAAGGGACTTTGTCGTAGCTCAGAACAAAAACCATAGCATTAGTATAGAATACTGGTTGGAGAAGTACATATTTACCAATGTGCATGAGATTTTTTTTGCTGGAGTTCATCAGGAGTTGTACAAGTGGATAGCCAGACTAGAAGACACTTAGTTTGAAATCAAATCTATACCACCCGTGGTTTGGACATCGGCGTTGATTAAGAAATTCAAGAGAGTTGATAATGTTGTGTCAAGGGAAGTGGATCTTTGGTTCGACAACACTATTAGAGGGTACATTACTGAGTTTTCTATTAACATAGTGGAATCATATAATCAAGCAGAGAGATATTTCTTCAAGGGACCTAGAGGAAAGTTTATACACTTTTTGAAGCTAAAGATTAAGATGCTATTGCATGAGAAGAATATCTTGAAGATACAGTAATCAGTTGGATTTTAAAGCTAATGTTCAAGAATTCAGACAGTGACAATGACGCAGAGTCTTGACACATGCGCAATGGGAGATCATTCAAAAAGTTTCCTCTTGCAAACTTGTTTAAGTAGAGTTACGTGCCATTAGTATAAGACAAAGATTTCTATAGTGGAGAAGAAGTAGAGAAATCAGACGAAGAGTATTCATAGTTTGCAAGGGCAGAGGAAGTATAGACTGAAGAACCTCGCTAAGAATAACCAAGAACTTTAGGTACTGCACCTACCGTTGAAGTAAGTAACTAGAGTAACTAGAGTAATCAGAGCAATCAGAGTACTGTTACAAGTAATTTTGTACATACTTAGTTGAGAAACCAAGGAAAATCAGTGGCATATGAAATGAGGTTACCTATTTTCAGAGGAGATGGATCTAAGGATCCTGACCAGCACTGGTTCTTATGTGAAGCGGTATGGAGTATTAAGCAAGTCACTGAAGAAGCTATTAAGAGATCTCAATTTAGTACTATCTTGAGGGATCGTGCATTGAGCTAGTATATGAAGTTTGTTATAGGAACTGTACAACCTAAACCAATGAATGATATTAATACCGTGTTGAGTGCAGAGTTTAAGAAGCCTAATTCAAAGTTGCGGTGCATTACAAAGTTGAAGGAAATCAAGAATAAGGTGACTAAACCTATTTGGGAATTTGATCAGAGTTTTAAGACCTTGACAAGCCATTTAAGTTTTCTGATTCTAGACAAACAACATAAGGAATGGTTCATCGCTTCCCTCTTACCACACATCAGATTTCTTCTGATGAAATAGAAGGTCTCTTCACAAGATGAAACATTAGATATTGCCATGAAACTAGAAGAAACCCCTGTAGGATAATCCAGTCCAGGTATGAGTCAGATTTTGAATCAATTAACTAGTTTATCTTTACAGGTTGAAGACATGAAGAAGGACAAAGGAAAAGAGAAAAGAGAGGACATATGGTGTATCATATGTAAATCAGAGGGCCATGACAAAGAGAACTATCATTTATTTAATGAATACTTGGCCTATGGAGATCCTAACCCTTTGAAGCAGGCTACTTTACCATGGTGTGAGGTATGTAGAACTAGACATCGCCATGGTGAATGTTATTATATGCAGAAATATGTCCAGACACCAACCAATATTTATTGTACATTCTACAAATCTATGGGGCATGATGAGAAGGATTGTAGGTCTTATGACCTCATGCATGAAAGGTCAAGGGATGCATATATAATTCAAGAAGAATTACAACCAGAAGGAAATGTTGTGTAGTTTAATTCATCGGGAAGAGGAAGCTTCACCCCTCGTGGTGGGTTCAGAGGAAGAGGATGAGAAGGAGGAATGGGTCAATATTGAGGCTAGATTATTTTCTATAACTGTGCCCAACCAGGTCATTTGGAAAGGGATTGTCAGAACCCTTGTACTACTTCCAGCTACTGTAATTCATTTGACTATGTCATTGAAGACTGTCAAGTATTGTTAGCTAAAGTTCAGGAAATATGAGGTGGAAACCATCAAGTCCAACTAATATTAGTTGAACCCTACGGTGAGGAACCCAGATTTGTTTTCATTACTAGAGGAGGCACTGTGATGGGAGAATGTAGGGTGACTCTAGGAAATACTACAGATGGATCAGGGATCAGAAGAGATTCAGAGAAGGTGTCATTGTTTGATCCAAGGAAATAAAATCATACTTTTGAAGAAGCAAGAAGATAATTTGTAGGTGAACATGATTCTTCATCGAGGGCACAACCATAATTAAGGGAATGTGAAATGCCTCCATCATTTTATCAGTCTTCCCTACCTAGACAAGGAAAAGAGGTAAGCAATCTTGTAGAATTCTTGTATACTTGTATTAATTTGATTAAAGATGAAAGAGTTGTGCAGGAAATAGAACACCTGATAAGACAGTATGAAATTGGAAGAGTATATCCTCTGCTGAGTAGATCTGTGAATCAAATATCTAGAAAAAGGAGCAAAAGCAAGGAAATACACCTTAGTGCTCAGATTGGAGTCTATGGCGTAGACTATGTGGTCCTTGACCTGGGATCCGAAGTAAATGTTATGAAAAAGAAGACTTGGGCATTGATGGGAAAACCTAAATTGATTTACTCTCCTATTAGGCTCAGGATGGCTAATGAACAGGCAGTGAACCCCTTTGGAATACTAGAGCATGTCCATGTGGACATCGATGGAGTGAGGACATTTGCAGACTTCAAAGTGATCAAGATTGTTGATGATAGTTGTCCCTATCTTGCGTTGTTGGGTATTTTTTGGGATTTCGACAATTTGACTATTGTTGACCTGAAAAAGAGAAGGATGACATTTGAAGGTGATGGCCTTAGGGTCATCACACCTCTTGACCTCGATGAAGGTCGCAGATACACAAAACCTATAACAGAAGAAGACCGCGCATATGAGCTAGAGAACATCTATAAAATAACAACAGGACAACAGGATTATATTAACCCTACAACAAATGGAAATTTAAGTTGGAGAAGTGAAAGTGCATACTCATCAGATTCAGAAGAAGCATTGGAAAAATGGCAGAAAAAAATGTATGAAGTCTCTACACGGAGGTGTGCCATATTGACTAAGGAAGTTCATTGGATCGACACAGAAGTAAGTAATCTTCCTACATTTTATGGATTGAATAATTTAGAGACATTTCTATTTGAATTTGAAGGAATTCTATCAATACAACAGAGGTTGTTGGCACTATATGAAGCCTTGAAAGAAACACCAACTAGATGGTGGGAAACACACAAGAAGAACATCGTGAAGTGGGTACAATGTCACACCTTGTTGATAGTGCACTTTTCAGACAAATATGAAGGTTGTGAAGTTCTATACATAGGTCGGAGTTGTCCTAAGAACCATGTGAGAAGTTGTGAGGAATCCTGGAGCAACATTCCTAAAGAAAAATGGGTACATAAGTTCATTAACACCTTAGATACTACGCCTATCAATTGGTATCTTCAAGAAGAAATGATCTTAGTCACTACAGATTGGTATGGTATGACCCAGAACTTTATAGCTATGTTCCTATTTGAAATTCATTACCCCATAGTAGATCAAGCTTTACAAATTGTAAGACCAAAGGTATTTGAGGAAGCACCTAACCCCCCTCTTGAAAAAGAAGAAGATGAATGGACTACGCCTCTTCAATGGTTATAGGGTTGTTATAATATTAATGCTAATGAGGATGATGACCCTAGGAATGTGAACATTTCATAAAATGAAGGACAAAGAGATATAGAAGTGCCATGAATTGAATTACCTTTTGTTGGACAACTTGTTAAAATTAAGAAAGTTAATATTGGAACAGAGCAAGAACCTAAGTTGACAAACGTTGGAGACTATTGGGATGATGCTACTATTAGTAAGATTACAAAACTATTGCATGAGTATCAAGACTTGTTTCCAAGCAAGTTCACAGACATGAAGGGAATTAAAGGGTCCATGGGATAAATGAAGATTCCTTTGAAAGCAGATGCAAGGCCTGTCAATCAGAGGCCTTATAGACTGAATCCCAAATACAAGTAGAAAGTTAAGATTGAATTAGATAGAATGTTGGAAGTAGGAGCCATAGAACCAGTTGAAGAATCTGAATGGATCAGCCCTATGGTGGTCCAAGATAAGAAGTCAGGAGAAATCATAATCTGTGTAGATCTAAGGAAATTCAATGATGCATGTTTACATGATTCATTTCCTACACCTTTTTCTGATGAAGTTCTAGATAATGTAGGAGGACAAGAAGTTTATTCATTCACAGATGGATTTTCAGGCTATCGCCAGATCATAATTGCTAAGGAGGAAAGACATAAGACTACATTTGCAATAGATTGGGGTTCTTTTCAGTACAATGTGATGCCTTTTGGTTTGAAGAATACACCAACCATCTTTTCCAGGGTGGTGGTTGAAGCATTTAAGGAATTTCTACATAATTGTTTGGAGGCATACTTTGACAACTAGACCATTTTTAGTCTATTGAAAAATCATATTGAATGTTTAAGATTAATGTTGGATAAGTGCAGGAAATGTCAGATTGCCCTGAACTTGAAGAAGTGTATTTTCTTTTCACCTTTTGGAGTATTTTTAGGACACATTGTGTGTAAGCAGGGGTTGTTGGTAGATCCTTCCAAAATTTCTATCATTGTTGATCTATCTCCTCCTACTTTGGTTAGACAGTTGTGCACTACATTGGGACACACTAGATACTACAAAAAGTTTATTAAGGGTTATGCACAGATAACAACACCTATGGAGAAGATATTAAAGAAGGATAGTAAGTTTCAATGAATAGAGGAATGCCAGCAGAGCTTCGACACATTAAAGTAGAAAATGGTCACTGTGCCTATTTTGGTTTTTCCAGATTGGAGTAAGGAATTCCATGTTCATGTCAATGCTTCATCCATTACATTAGGAGCAGTTTTAGCACAACTAGGTGCATGAGATATTGACCACCCTATAGAATTTTCTAGTAGGAAGCTTTCTACATCTGAAATGAATTATACTACCATTAAAAGAGAAGGCTTATCTATGGTATATGCACTGCAAAAGTTTAGACATTACTTGTTGGGAGGACATTTTAAGATGTTTACTGATCATTTTGAATTGAAGTACTTGTTATAGAAAGATTTGCATCACCATTGCAATCTTGCACAGAGGGCCTTTCTTCATTTCCCTATGAAGACTTGTCATCCCTTTTTAATGAATCCAAAGATAAAAATACATATTTTTCCACATATACGCTCCTTGCCTACTATACAACATGCGTATACGCAGGTTGCTCCACTACAACCCGTGTACATCGGGATTTGTGCCAGAATATACAAAAATGGAGTCGGGTTTCCATGTCATGATAGGATATCTCTAATCCTTGGCCTTCCATATACTGGAAATGTTCCGACTCGACCCTTCAGTTCCATTTGAAGGCTATAAATCAGCCAATTCCGAACTATGGAAAAGAGGAGAAAGCATTCAACTTTGAGAGAAAAGTTACTCTGGAGAAATTACTTCATATTGAGTCTGCATCCCTTTGTCCCTCAAGTTTGAACATAGTGTTCAACCCCCAAGATCTTACCTTATTTTTGAGATAACCTCATTGTCTCCCTTCTATGAACTTGCCTTTGGTGGAGGGATGAAGTGGTGGAGACCTAGCTGAAAGGAACTTGGTTTCTTGGTTTCGAACCGTGTCGACATGAAAGTCTGTAGTGTTTTCGCTTATGTTGATCATTTATTAATAGAAATACTCCTTTCCCGTCCAATTGGTATCGTGAAAATATATGATTATTATCCATGGGCATGTTTGTAATGTTTATTAATGGATTATACTATCTAATGTGCTAACCCCTTTATATTATCACTATATACTTTCTCTTCTTGCTTGTTGAGAACTTGTTGCAAGTATAAAGCTTTGGGTCAAAGTGCTCAATGGTGGAACATCATCAAACGTTGGATCGATGTAGGCCTCTTTCTTATCTTGCTTGCACATTGGTTTGTATAGCGTATGCTGGAATTGAGTTATTTTCTGGAGTCATACCTATCTGTTGTGGCCTACCCTGGCCATAGAGAGTTTTTCCCTCATAATAGAATTGGCAACTCCACTGGGGATATTTTATTTTAAGGGTTTGAAGTATTTTTTCTCCTTACATTTCTCTTTTTCCTTCATGGTTCTTGTCATATCACTTCGTGATAGTTTATGTTCACTCTGGGTCTGATTTTTCAGCCTTTTCTCCCTTGCCTGGCCTTATTTTAAAGCATGTACGCACCTTATTTCCTTGACAGTCGCGTACACACACGTTCTGTCTCACTACAAGCTGTGTATATACGCTTTGTTTCCTTGAACAATCATGTACACCTTATTTCCTTACTTGGTTGCTTGGTTTGGTGATTGTCGGGTGGGATTTGATGATTGTTGAGCCTTATTAGGTCTCTGTAGTGCCTGTTGAGCTTCTCGAGGTTGACATCAAACATGTTTGGGGTTGAATTTTTGGGCATAGTCATTCTCATCTTTTAATTTTCCATTGTCCTGGTACTCTGGGCTCTTTTCTTGGCTGCTTGGTATTCTGCTTGGGTTATTGCATTTATACACATTAGAATTTATATATCAGGTTGCTTATCAGTCCATGCATTTTGTTTTTTAGTATATTGAAAATACACAAAAAAAAAATAGGCATTTTGCATTGCTTGGAATTTTTGTCTTTTGAATCTTTATCATTAGCTTAGTGCATTTAGTGAAAGATTGCATTTCATTTCTGAATTGCAGAGTTGAAATTGAAAATTACATTGTTTTTATTAGCATATCATTCATTATAAAGTTAAAGTTAGACTTTTCATTATATTCATATTTTTTTTTCTTGCAGATTCATAACATCATGAGTTTCACTTCCATACCTTTTTGAGTAATCACGGCCAATAAAATTTACACTTTAAATTAAAATGGATTAGTCACGATTTTATTTTTAGGGTGCACAAACTAGTCTAGGATTTAGTGCCTTGGAATAGGATTTTGTGAGTAAACTTCTCCAAGGAAATTAAATCAACATATGTGTCTAAGTCAGGGAGTGGAGAAATCCATTGTATAATTGGTAATACCAGGAGGCTTCACTCACACCGGAGTTAATCACGAGGTCATGCGAAGTTGGTTGAAGAGATATCCCCCAGATACTCGCCTAGTGTCAGAGATATTTCTGTGGATTTATTCATATTTTGGGATCTTGCTAGTGCCCATACCTCTGTGAGAGGCAGTGCTTTTAAGGTTTTGAGATTTTCTAGCTTGCCCATACAGTGATCTGGACTTATGATTGCTCGCCTGTGCATCAGTTATATAGTGGTTTATTAGTTTCTTGACTTATGTATCTCATAGGTTACTTGTAGGGGTTATTCTGCTTGTACCCTGGGTCAGATAGGGGTCAAACAACACACAACCTTTACGGAGCATTGCCTCTTCGGGGGGGTCTGACCAACTAGTTGTTAATCCCATGAGGGCCCCTGTAATTGATTATGTTACCTCCAAACTTTAGCGGGGAGTCTCAAGTCCCGCTTGGATGAGACATACCTTATTTAGCGAGGGAGGCCACTCAACCACTTTAACCCATTTGCATGCATATTGGCCGTCTGGCTTTTTGGTATGCTCTTTGACTACTAGTTGGCCTTAGGATATATTTGTTATTTTGTAGAGTCATAATTCGTCATGGAGTATGACCAACATCCCCACCGGTCCCATCAGTTGTTACAGTTACCACTGGGTTCCAAGTTCTTGTCTTCTAAAAGGCATAGAGTTATTAGGTGTGGTACACACACATCCACCTTTCAGACTTGTGGTTCCACAAGGATGAGTACTGAATCTAGTCTTCAGAACACTGAGAGCTCTTTGACTCCCATACCCACTATAGTTAATGGCACCCATTCGATTCCTGCAAACGCTACAGTTGCAATGCCGGAGGCACCTATCGGTACTATGGCTCATCCTACATTTAATGCCTCATCTCTTGCCTCACTGGGTTACCATTTTGGAGGTCTTGGCCACTCACTGGGTTACAATTTTCAGTCCATCCCTATGGTTTCTAGTCCACTTTCTTATGGTATTCCTAACTTCACATTGCAGTTTTCGACTGCCATCCCAGATGCTGGCCCTAATGCTAGTCTTGGACTTGGGGGACCTAGACCTCCATGCACTCCATTTCCATTTGGTGGTTCTCATATCCCCAAAACGAATCATAATATAGGAAGTGTTCCTGCTTTCAACCCTGGGTCTAATCTGTTTTCTGCTAGATGGAACAACCAACCTGGCGGACAAGTTCTACTCTATATTCCTACCTCCTCGGTGTCGATTCCGACCAATACTTTTGGCATGAAAAATCCACTTAAATCCTCTGGGTTCCCACCTGGAGGAGGTCAGTCTTATGCTTTGGGAAACCCCCAACCGGGCTCTAATCCGACTATGGGAAATTTTCATAATCCTTATTAGAACATTCTTGTCAAAATGATGCCCAACCCATCTTATATGAATCAACCCGGAGGAGGAGCTTACAATCCCAAAAAGGGATATGGTTCTTAACAGAATCTTGGATGGAATGCAATTCCCAACACATAGTCTTTCACAGGAGGTTTTGGCCAGATGTCGCAACCTCGCCTCCCTTTTCTAGCCATGCTTAATCTTCCAGATTTGTCTAAATTAATGAATGACCCTAGGATTCATGATACTACATGGCCTCCCATCCCCACCAAACTTCCCTCGGACATCCCAAAGATCGAAGGTAAGTGTTAGCACCAGAAGTCACCTCTGGATTTCATCAGAGGTGAGCCTGATACCCATAAGTTTTTATATCACAGTGAATAAATTTAAAGGTGGTCAAATGGATGCAGACTCAATATCATATCACTTTAACTCAGAAAACTAGGCTGGTATGCACAAGTAGGTGAGGTCTTAGCTTAATTTCAGACAGTAAGTTGCAATAAGGGTGAGTAGGAGGAATATTTTTGAGAAAATGTAGAGATTTGTTGAAGACATTAGGTCTTCCAACAACCTAAGGTAGAAAAACTCAGAAGGCAAGATCTTCTTGAATTCAGAGTTTCAAGAAACTGAAAACATTATAACAACACTGTAATCAAACATCCATTACAGCACAGTCACAATAATCCATGCAAATACTTCGATCATGAACTTTCAGTGTTAGACGAATAATAATATGGAGAGAGAAAGATGACTTAGATTAAACCAGAAGTCTCAAAACACAGATACATAACAAGAAGCTAGAGGCTTTACTAAAACTTTACAATGCGGGATCTTAGCTCAACCATAGACAATAACAAAATATGAGAATGACTCCTAAATACTCAAAGCAAAAGTGAAACAATGAGTTCGAGTTATTGCATTGAAGGAGTTACATCCACATGCTTCTTGGCAGACTGTGCATGCATTCTTTGGTCAGATGCAAACTTTGTTAGATGCGATCACATTTCAGAATGGTCCTGTGGTTGAATGGACCAACTGACGGTCCTTTCCTAAGATTTCCATTAACGGTGGAAACGATGTTCAACCTCCACCGCCTGCTTTAATAACTACTTCCTTGGGATAAGAGAGTCTCAATCAACTATGCATATGAAGGATGTAGCGACCTCTACACTCTTCCATCTGGGTCAAAGATGGATGCCTACGGGGAGGCCCTGATGATGGATGTGTACACTAATGAGGTAAAAGGCAATTGGCGCGATCTATGTTGAATCAACGGACCAGGGATGGTCAAGTGGGAAGATGCGACAGAGGAAAGGGGATTAGAAAGGCACGGGAAGCAGTGACATGGGTGTTGACATGTGACCGATATGGTGGTGACATGAAAGTAGGGAAGGCTGGTGGTAGAGGGATACAAGTGGTCGGGAAGGCATAACTGCACGAAGGAGGTGACATGGAGGGGGATTGGACGAAACATGGAAAAAGGTAAAAGGGTGAGACATCACCAGATCAGAGGGAAAGGATTAGTGGAGGACAGGTGTGAGAGAGTGAGGGGTGGAGGTGAAAGGAAGGATGTGACTGACGGACATGAGTGCTAGTGGAAAATAGGTGGTAGGAGTAGGTAGAGATAATAGGTGGTGGTAAGCAGTCTACTCGGAGGGGGTAGGAAGTGGTAAAAGGTTTTAGGCTGGGGGGGTCCAAGTTAAGGATAGAGATACACGTTAATGGGGGTCCCACAATTTAAAACCACCAACTCAGACCGCCCCCCATTAAAGGTATAATGTTCGGGGGGGTCTGATATGGCTCCTGCACCATAGATCTGGGTGCACAGATCGTAGCTACCCATATCTATGCACCACTCAGTGTGATGTGCTTGCACACACAAAACTTAGGATAAGTGGGTTTTTAACCCATTTTTTTCCATTGTTTGCCAAAGGGGTCCATTTCTTAGGAAAACACCCCCCCCTACAAATTAATGTGATAACATTAGGCTCCATGGGGGATGGCTTGCTCCCTGTGAACATCTCTTTGACCTCTCCAACATCTTCAAAGAAATGTATCAATGATGAATATATCCTCTCTCTTAGGAGAAAAAAGAGCTCTAGATGCTGAGCCATGATATAGTACACCATGGAAGCAGTCTCTGTGGGTATGATCTCCACAGGAATGATATGATAGATGTTGTAAAACCTCCTATTGAAGACGGCCAAGGCTTCATCTTCCCCTCTTCTCCAGGCATGATCAAGGGATTTGATCTCACCCTAATACTTTAAAAGAGCATGGCATAGCTCGATCTAGGAACCGATAGAACCGACCTCCGGACATCTAAACCACACAAAAACATCTCCAGATAGGGAATGTGATAACAATCTCATGATAACATCATCATGAACGATCTCAGACTGATCAATAAAGTTCTCAAAGGCCTCCACATGCCTCTCAGCTATAACATGATGTTCTCCAGAAAACCGAGGAAGATACTCAAAGGTATTAAGAGGATAAGGGTTAAGGTGACATGGCAATCTCAAGGGTTTAAACAACTTGTTAAGAACCAAATATCAATATAGCATAGAAAAACCTTAGAAAAAGTACTCAACGCCTTGAAAAAGAGATAATTTCAGATAATAAGCCTCTTCGAGGGGGAAACCTCCTTTTACCCCACTTAAATGTTCAAGTACAAGATGATTCAAAATGAAAATGTCTCCTTGGTATATACAGGAGACTAGGAGGTATAATTACAAGTAATGGCCTAAAGCTGACAGAAATGAAATAAAAACACTAATATAATATGCCCCAATTAAGGGGTAATGGGCCAATATTAGGGATTAACATGCCCCTCCCCTTGAGACAAGTGTTTTCTGCAACGCTTGAGTAACTCTAGATTCTTTTGTATAAAAGACTCATCTTCCCAAGTGGAATCTTCAGTCGGTAGTTTCCTCCATTTAATGAGATACTCTGAAATGGATCTATTCCTTAGCTGGCAAATTCTTGTGTTAGTGATGGCTTCAGGCTCCAATATTATTTTTCCTTCCTCGTCAAGTTCTGGCAATATATTTTGAACTGGGATCTTATCACCTATAACCTTCTTTAATCATGAAACATGGAAAATTGGGTGTACTCGTGAAGATGTAGGCAGCTCCAATTTGTATGCCATAGTACCAATCTTTTGAAACACCTTATAAGGGCCATAGTACTTTGGTGATAATTTATTATCCTTCTTGGCTTGCTTGAGGGACATGTGTTTATATGGTTGTAGTCTTAAAAATAACCAATACCCTACTTCAAAACTTCTTTCACTATGATGCTAATCTGCTTGTTGTTTCATGCGATTATGTGCCATGGTCAAGTTGTCCTTTAAGATTTGGAGAACTTGTTGTTGATTCTCGATGTGATCTTCCACAGCTTGAACCTTATATTTTTGTTTTAGAGAAGAAGTGATTGAAGGAGGGAGGTATCCATAAAGTTCCATAAATGGTGTCATTTTTTTTGCAGTATGAAAGGAAGTGTTATACCACCATTTTGCCAAGGGTAACCATTTGAACATTGTGTTTGTTTATCAGAGACAAAGMAATGAAGGTAGCCTTCAAGACATTTGTTCACTATCTCAGTTTGTCCATAATATTGAGGATGATAGGATGAGATATGAGCCAATTGAGTACCCAAACAAGAAAATAATTCTGTCCAAAAATGTCTAGTGAAGATGGGATCTCTGTCACTTACAATAATCTTTGGGTTGCCATGTATCTTTTGAACTGTCTCCATGAATGCAATGGCAACTATACTAGCTTTGAAGGGATGAGAGAGTGCACAAAAGTGTGTGTACTTGGTCAGTCTATCAACAATCACCATGATGGCACTCTTTCCTTTAGACTTTGGTAACCTTGTGATGAAATTCATGGAAACCTCCTCCCAGCACTGACTTGGGATGGATAATGGTTGTAAAAGACCCGAGGTCTTAATTTTTTCCACCTTATTTTGTTGGCAAACCAAACATTCTACCACAAACCTTTGAACATCAGTTTTAAATCCATCCCAAAAAAAATCTTTCTTGACTCTATGGTAGGTTTTCAAAAATCTCGAGAGCCCTCCTACTGGAGAGGTTCCAATAGTACCTTTTGTTTGAGTTGGGAGTTCTTACATAAATATAAGCGATATTTTTACCATAGTGAATCATTTTTCCATGTAAATGTATCCGATGCACTGGAATCTTGTTGCAACCTTTGAATGAGAGTCCACACTTTTTCTTCATTCTTCCATTCATTCCTTTCTTCTATTATCCAATCGGGTTGGATGATGGAGATAGCATAGAGAAAGGCCTCAACATCTTCATCCTTTCTTGAGAGTGCATCTCCCACAACATTTTGCTTCTTCTCCTTTTTATAGATGATTTCAAAATCATAACCCAATATATTGGTTACCCATTTTTGTTGTTCTTTTGAAGATAGTGTTTGTTCCAAGAAGTATTTAAAACTATCATGATTTGTTTGACCTTGAAGTGCCTACCTATTAGGTAAGGATGCCATTTCTTCAATGCATGTAGTATTGCCATCATTTATTTCTCATAAATGGGTTTCTGTAAGTCCTTTTCCTTGAGTGGTCGACTTTCAAAAGCCAGGGGCCTTCCTTCTTGCATTAGGACAACACCAATTCCATTTCCCGAGGCATCACATTCCACAATAAAGGTTTTTGTAAAGTCTGGAGTGGTCAGGACAGGAGCTTTACACATCACCTCTTTAAGTTTTTCAAAAGATTTAGTTTCCTTTGGAGTCCATGAAAATGCATTCTTCTTAGTTAGTGTCATTAAAGGTGTTGTTATTCTTCCATAGTTCCGAACAAACTTGCGGTAGTAACCTGCCAAACCCAAAAATCCTTTAAGATTCTTTAATGTTTTGGGAATCGGCCAGTCCATCATGGCCTTAATCTTGTTAGGGTCTAACTTGACACCTTCATGAGATAGAATATGATCCAAATACTCTACCTCCTTTACTTCAGAGAAACATTTGGATGGTTCGGCATATAGTTGTTGCTCCTTTAGTAGTTGTAGCACCTTGTCAACATGTCGCACATGATCCTCCCAAGACTTGCTATAGATTAGTATATCATCAAAAAATACTAACACAATTTTTCAAAGGAAGGGCTTGAAAATGGAATTCATCAACCCTTGGAATGTGGAAGGTGCATTTGTAAGGACAAAAGGCATGACCAAAAATTCATAATGGCCTTCATGAGTTCGGAATGTTGTTTTTGGGATATCTTCTTCCTTCATTCTGATCTGATGATACCCTGGATGAAGATCCAATTTTGTGAAATAGATTGCTCCATGTAGTTCATCTAACAATTAATCAATGATGGGAATGGGAAACTTATCTTTAATAGTGATTTTGTTGAGCTCTCTATAATCTGGACACATACACGATGAGCTATCTTTCTTGGATACCATTACCACTGGTGCAAAGTAAGAACTTTGGCTAGGTCTAATAATTCCAT
>JASDQU011025126.1:12726-26823 GCA_032191745.1 Picea mariana | reverse complement strand
GGTTTCTTCTTGCTTCCTAGAATATTCAATTCCTGTCAGGGTTACACGTG
This sequence comes from Picea mariana, assembly GCA_032191745.1. Classification (NCBI taxonomy): domain Eukaryota; kingdom Viridiplantae; phylum Streptophyta; class Pinopsida; order Pinales; family Pinaceae; genus Picea; species Picea mariana. Next base: position 26,773 of record JASDQU011025126.1, on the reverse strand, counting down.
GAGGTTTAATACCTCTCGTATCTACCATAATATCAACACTCCCTCATATCTAGGGAGGTATTGAAGGCAATGGTATTGATAACAAACATACCATAAGACCGATAACATCATCATAGCCACACAAGTTATCTCATGATTAAATCATGAGAACCATCATCACTTTCAGTATCATCTGATAACATAAACTGCATCATTTCTCATAGCCATACTCCATATGAGTAATCAATAATGATGTTGAATAGTTCACTCATTCCATAGAGTGATACAAGAACTATTCTTCCAATCCGGACATATTTCCTAGAAAAATAATTGTTCCAACAGATGCTGGAAGCCACGCCATGGGATACAAGGACTATTCTTTTAATTTAGACATACGTCCTAGAAGAATAAATGTCCTGGACCATTTTCCGCCTAGAGAATATTTTTCCACCAACACACTGACTATCCATCTAGATGATCATCATTTCCAACACTATTGATAGTCTTCATGGCAGTCAGAACAATGCCATTAAATAGAACACAACTATGTCTATCCATAGTAGTACACAACTACTATATAGTGGTACACAACCACACCAAGTATCACACAAATACTTAATTAGTGACACATAGTCACAACCAGTGGAACACATTCACCAGAGTAGCATACATCTACTGTCCAAAGACATACAGTCTCCACAACAATCATATCATTTGATATCAACCTACATAAAACAATATCATGATATAAACTGAGTCATCTAGGCCATTCTTCCACTCACATCTGTGAGATATGGAAGAGCATCTACCCTTAGAAATTAAAACATCAACCATGGGCTATTTGGACTATTCTTCTCAGGCACAAAAGAATAATTGTCCCTGATTTGTGATCCTAGACCATTCACATAATTGAGCCATTCCTATGGCACTAATCATAGTGCAACCTAGAGAGAATGAGTCTGCCTTAAGGAATGCTTGTTCCTTATTGTTGAACCTAGACCATTCCTATGACACTAATCATAGTGAAACTTGGAGAGAATGAGAATGGAAATTATTGTCCTGCACTAACCTCCAAAATGAACCATTCTTCAAAATAGATCACAACTGTGAACTTCGAAAGAATGATTGCCCAACAAGGAAAACCATTCTACTTGACCACTGCTCAGAGTGACTTCCACGAAGAATGAATGTCCTAGAACATTCCCCCACACTGGCCACAAGTGGAATCACTGTCTATGGTATATCAACAATCTATCAGACCATTTTCATTACAAAAATGAATGTCTGATCTGGACCATTTTTTGAACTAGAAAGTGCATGTCTGTCAGAAATATCAAACCACTTTCCGAACTGGAAAGTAACTTCTCATCCTGGACCATTTTTCAAACTAAAAAATGACTGTCCATAAATCAATAACATATTAGTGCTCCCTCCAAACTTGGGAGTAATCTCTTCATTTTTCAATAAGGAATTCATCTCCACGAGCCCCAACTTGTTTCTTGAGTACAAAAACTTTTCATCTTGGACAAAGGATTTACAAAAATATCTTCTATATGCTCACTTGTGGAGATATATTGGAGAACCACTTCTATTTTCTAGACTTCATCATGGAGAATATAATGCTTGATATCAATGTACTTCAGTCTGTCATGGAACACTGGTTTTTTCTAAAGGCTTCATATAGCTATGATCATTACAATATATCTTGGTCAAATTCATCACTTCTATTTATTGTTATATCATGAGATCATGGCAAGGTTCAAACTGAAACATATCCAATTAGCACTTCTTATGTCATCATGAGAGTTTGTGATGGATTAGAAATCCATCATCCCAAACTTCTGAGTAACTATTCCGATACACTATCTCTATTATAGAAATTTTTCACCATGCTTCTGTTGTATATGAGATACTCTACATCAAGTTGTTTGAATCCATACAAGGTCTTATTATATATGCATACATGGGTCTCTTTCTGGAATAATATTCTTTCTCACTTTCTTTATTGGGAAGAATAGTCTTTTACATGTAAATTCCAATATGTGGATACTACAAGAGGTATATCTGGTTTACTGGAACAAGTTGTTGTCATAGTCTTCTCCCTCCTTCTGGAAGAAACTATGAATCTTGTAATGCTTCCATTCATAAGTATTTTTCACATTTTCTTACATACATTGTTCTTTATCATAACTTCCATTTCTTCTTCATGATTTCTTCTTAGTGGGTTCAAACCAAGCTGGTAGTCTTGTGATTCTCGATATAATAACTGGTTGTTCTAGATTTTCTTTCTTTCTTGGAATATTCATGTTATTTCTCATGTTTCTCTTTATTTAGATTGGGTCCATGGATTCTTGTATAGATTCCATGCCCTGAATATTCCAACTTCTTCCTTTCATCATAGGATCATGGATGTAGATGGACAACTAAGGATACTTTAAGGATTCTTTTCGAAGAAGACTTCTACTGAGCACGTGTTACTTATCATGGCTACTAATTTCAATGGGAAAATGGATATATACTTCATAATCCTTGGTGGATCATATCATTTAGGATTATCTCCCTCTGAATCCTTGTTTCATGTATGAATGCATTATCTTATTTTGGGAATTCTATAATCAAATCCCTCTATCTAAGAGAGTCCATGCTTCTGGCTACATCCCCATTTCCATCTACAAAGTGTCATAAGTCTTTTTCTAATTTCCTCTTGATTGGTGACTTCTTTCTGTATTGAATTATTCTGGGTCTCTTCAAGTTTGATTATGATTTCAACTTATCTGGAAGTTGTTATTTATATAATAGCTTCCACATGAATTGTTACCAAGGATTGTCAAAATACTTATATTTTCATATACATTACTTGACTAGTAATCATCATAATAGTAATACTTATCTCATTATTCTTCCATAGGTGTTGTTTCACTGGCCATCTTATCTCCTAAGAAATATATATCATGGTATGTATAAGGACTATGTTATAGAAGAATATTGTTACCTTGACTAGAAGATGGAATATGCTTCATCTTGTTTGGCTTTATTTGAGGGTTCCTTTTCTTCGGCAACTGTTGCTTCATGTGTTCCCTTCCTTTTCTTTAACTCACGATAGTGATTTTTGTAGTGACCATATTTTCGACAGTTGAAGCATAGTATTTTTGACATATATTTCTCTTGATTTGGTTTCTTCCTTGAGTCAAACTTCTTCTTATTCCTGAATTTTTTAAACTTTGTTATGTAGGCTTGATCATCATATTTCCTTTGGAATTTCTCTTTTGCGCTAATCCTTGATTCTTCTTGTGCACAACAAGTCCAAAGTCCTTCAAATTTGGGATACTCCTTTCTTTTGTTCATGCTTGTGGAAAATACATCCCATGTCTTAGGAAGGCCATTGAGTACTATATTTACCAGTTCCTTATCTGAAATGATTTCTTCAATAAATTGTAGTTGATCTCTTTACTAAGATATTCTCACAAGGTATTATGTTATGTTGTCATCATCATTCATTTTCATGTCACAAATCTCATTCTTCAGACTCATTACTTGTCCAATGTTTCTGACTGGGAAGAGGTTAGTTAGGGAATCATAAATATTCTTAGATGAGTCAAGATGAGATATGTAGGGTATCAAGTGGTATTTTATAGAGTCCACTATGATACTCATGGGATTGATGCCATTCTCCTTGAACTTATCCATAATTGCAATGTTCTGAGCTTCCTTTGCTTTTCCTTATTCAAACTATTGTTCGACGATATTTCCTTTCAATATATATGATACTTCATTCTTGGTAAGGATGAGCTAAATCATTGTATTCCATGCTCTGAAGTTAGAAGCCCCTTCTAACTTGTTTTCTGACTTCATAGAGTAAGTCATGACTGCTTTGACTTGGTCAACCTTTGACTTTGACCAAAAACTAAAACTTGGCATCTTAGCTTGCCAAGAGTACCAAGATGTGCTCTAGGCTAGGGTTCACTAGGATATCCAAGAATTAGGTCAAGATCTTCACTTAAGGTGCCTTAAAAATAGGGTTAGGGTGTCATTGTTGTAACAAAAACTTCGAATGCAACTGCAACTGTAACTAAGAAAATCCTCCCAATCTATATTCTAGAGGTTAGATTGTCTGAAGATAGTGTGGGCCCATAAACTTTTAGAAATAATAGGTGTTCTCATTTGACCATAGACAATATAGAAATATTGTCACCCAACCATAGGTCGAAGCCACCCCCGAGCACCTTAACCTTGATAGAGAGAATAATTCTGGAAGAAAACCTTAGGTCCAAAAGCCAATCAAGGTAGCGTACCACTCTCCAGAGCTAGCGTACCAAGTATAAAGTAAAAACCATAACCAAGAGAAAGTACAAGCTTAAAACCGAAAATACTAGTTGCAGTAATTGCAGCTGCGACTACTCTCCAGACTTGCGCACTTACTAAATTTCTACAGTGCGCACTAAATTTCTGCAGTTGGGAGCTGTATGTATCCAAATGAGCTCTGACATCCTATATTTATAATTATCTTACTTAATTGTCTAGGATGAATTCTCTTTTTGGAGGCTAAAAACGTAATGTTAATTATTTTCTTTAGTCTTGCCTTTTAGGGTTATGTCCAATGCTTTAGGGTTTCTTCTTGCTTCCCAAAATATTATATTATTGTCAGGGTTACACGTGGAGGTTTAATACCTCTCACAGCTACCATAATATCAACAGGGAGGAGATCATAATAATAAAAAGAATGGGGAGGAGATCATAATAATAACTTTCTTTGATTGGCTTTAGAAAAACCAAGGGAAAAGAAAGTGACATTTTTAAATAAAATTAAAGAAAATAGGATTGGCTTAGACTTATGGAGGAGTTTCATTATGAGCATTATGAATAGATGGAAACGTTCAACAAAATGAAGTTTTTGGAGGTGTAGGAAAATTTGGCAAATTATGACACAAAGATGAGAGACTTAGCGGAGTTGACACAAATTTGACAAATACCTAGCGAAGTTGGTGTAAATTCGCCAAGGAGCTAAGAATTTTGATAGGGTAGTTGTAGGTACTAACACTAGATTTTAAACAAATTACCAATGCGAGGAAAATAAGACCCTAAAAAAATGATATGTGCTACAAAAAATGGGTGCTACAAGAATGAAATTCTTCTGGTAGCACCACTGTTATTGGCCAAATGTCAAAATTTTAACATTGCAAATTTAAGCACTAACATAACATACAAGTGTAAATTGGGTAAAACAGCCTAAACTTATCCAGATCATAACTTTCAACTCAGAGATTGAATATGAGAAAAAAAATTGTCACTGGAAAAGTCATGAGTAGAAGAGATATGTAAAACCATAATTTTGAATTGGGCATTGACATTTCTTAGAAAGTAAAAAAAAAGAAGAGATTTATGTAGTAGTAAATGAGTGGAAATTGCAACTTGTAAATGTTGTAACTTTTTGCTCGGAAATCAGATTGAGGCATGAGTACAAACATTGGAAACTTGTTTTAGAGCGGAATGAATCTAAGGAATCAGATTTTGATTTGGTTCTTTGTTTCCTTCATAAATTGATGAAGAAAAAAATTGTAAGCTAATTGATGAAATGTTTCATTCTATGCATGTTCTAACAATAATTATTACATGCACATTTATTGCAGAATTAGAGGTACGAGAAACAAATTTGGTTCTTATATGAGTACTATAGTTATGAAATATGATCAAATCTCATACATCCATGAGGGAGAGATTATATGTCTAGATGTAAGGATGGGTAATGCTGATATACAGTCAAATGGAAGAAGATACAAGAAAGATCCTATAACTATGAGAATCCTACATAGAGAAGTGTAGATCTGCAGGGATGATAATGAAAGGATTATGAAGGCTTAGGAATAAATACTTCAGAGTCAAACAAAATTTCTTAATTAGGTCAATAAGGACTCTAGCACCAAGTAAGAAGCTATTACTAGACAAGTGATATCATCTATATCCAAAATAAAAAGGGATGATCATGGAAATAATAGGAAGTCAAGAAGGATGAGCAGCTCCATCATTCTCCAAAGCAATCCACCAGAAGAAATCATGCAATTTCAAGGCTAGGGAGTAGCCCAAGTGCGTCTCATGTTTGAAGGAAAATGAGAAGGCATGAAGTAGAGATATTTCAAGGTGATCTCTGGAATATCAAGCCACCAACTCTCAATGGTGAACACAAGAAAGGAGAATATGTTGAGGCCCAACTATTGGAAATGAATAAATATTTCTAGTTGCATGATTACCCCTCAAGGGTAGAAGATAGAATTGAAACATATGGATTGAAAGGAAATGAATCCATGTGGTGGGATCATAAGCAATCCAAGCACCTTAATGAGAATATGATATCGTGGAGATAGTTCAAAGGATATTTCCAAGAGAAATATTTGTACGAGAATTACGTTGAAAGGAATATGAAATATTTCTTTGAAATCATGTTGGGAACCATGAAAATGGATGCATATGAGAATCAATTCTTTGAATTGATGAAGTATGTAGACTTCATAAAGGATGATAAAGTTAAAATCCAAATATTTTTAAGTGGGTTACCCTCTCTATATAGTGACAAGATACAATATGATAACCCCAAAATTTTGGAGAAAGAGATAAGGAGAGGAAAACATCTTTATGAGCAAAGCAAAGGAAGGACAATTTTCCAAAAATCTTGGAATGAAAAGATGAAGGGTAAGAAGAATCAAAGGGAGAAAGGTTTTAAGCCACCCATTTTTAAGAACAACTCCCAAGAAAATCAGTAAGGTCAATTAATCCAAAATATGTGCAAGACTGCATATTCATTTGGGAAAAGGACCCAAGCTTGTAAAATGTTGGGGATGTGAGGGAAATCACTTACATAGGGACTACCTTTACAAAGGAGAAAGAATGAGAACTTTCCACAAGATTCAAGAAGCTGAGACAGTGGAATACATGGAAGGAAACATTCCAAGGATTTATGCAATCTTGGAAAACAAGCAAGCAAGATATCAATCCCCCATATTGAAGTAGAAGGTAAGATTGATAACCAACCCATAACAATTTTAACTGATTATGGAGCTAGCCATAGTTACATAAAATCTAACAGTATTGAAATATTTCACTTGCAAAGGAGTAAGAATAAGAAATCTTGGTTGGTTCAATTATCCATAGGGGATAAGAGGAAGATCAATGAGTTGGTTAAATATTGTCCGATAGACATGAATGGACTCAACAAAAAGGTAGATGTGAAAATCATACTATTGGGTTCATATGGCTATATAATTGGAATGGATTGGTTGGAAAAATACCATGTTGTCCTAGACTATTACAGCAAGACAATCACTTGTCTTGAGAAGAAGGACAACAAGGAAACATTCAAGGCATTCTAAGAGCTATAGTTGTTAGAGAAATTTTGGCTATGCAGTTGAAAAAGAGTTTCAAGAAGGGATGTCATATTTTTGTAGCCCATATGGAAAAGACATCCCCAAAAAAAGTGGAAAGCATTGAACAACATATGGTATTAAGGGATTTCCAAGATTCTTTTAGAGAAATCCCATGATTTCCACCAAAGAGAGACATTGATTTCTATATTGATTTGGTCCTAGAAGTTGTCATAGTGTCCAAGACACCATACATAATGGGCACACCAGAATTGAAAGAGTTGCATATGCAACTTGAAGAGTTGTTAAAGAATAGGTATATAAACCCAAGTGTGTCACCTTAGGGAGCCCCAGTTCTTTTTGTGAATAAGAAATATGTAACCTTACAGGTGTGTATTGATTCTAGGAAGTTGAATAAGGTCACCATAAAGAACAAATATCTTTTGCCAAGATTTGATGATTTGTTTGATCAACTAAAAGGTACAAGAATCTTTTCGAAGATTGACTTGAGATCAGGTTATCATCAAGCAAGAATAAATGAAGAGGAAATCAACAAGATGACATTCAGGATAAAATATGGGCATCATGAATTCACGGTAGTACCATTTGGACTATCAAATTCCCCAAATTTTTTTATGTTCCTTAGTACTTGGACATGCTTGTGATCATGTTCCTATATGATATACTCATATAGTCTAAGTCAGAAGAGGAACATGAGAAACATATGAGAATGGTGTTGCAATTTTTGAGAGAGCATAAGTTGTATGCTAATATAAGTAGGTCCATCTTTTATCAAAATAAGATTCACTACTTGTGGCATATAATTTTAGCAGAATGGATAACAGTGAATACCAAGAAGATAGAGACCATTATAGGATGGCCAACACTAAGAAATGTGACAGAGTTCAAATCATTCATGGGCCTTGTCGGTTATTACTGAAGATTCATTAAAGGATTATCAAATATTGCAAGCCCAATCACTTCTTTCCAAAATAAGGGAGTGAAATTTGAATGGACTTCCAAGTGTGAAAAGAGATTTCAACAGCTGGAAGACATTTTAACAAGTGTGTCAATATTGAAGATTGAAAATATGGATGAATATTTTGTTGTGTGCACTGATGCATGCAAGGAGGGGCTTGGTGGATTTCTCAGTAAAAAATATCATGTGGTTTTCTATGAATCCATAAAATTAAAAGAGCATGATACAAATTATGCTACCCACGATCTAGAGCTAGCATCGATTGAACATGAATTAGAAATGTGGAGGAATTACCTCATGGGGATGAAATTTGAGCTAAGGATAGACCATTATGGTATGAAACATTAGTTTGGATAGACCACATTAAATCCTAGACAAACTAGATGGCTTTAATTCCTTAGCTAATATGACTTTAAGATTAAGCATGTAAAAGGCATGAAAAAGCAAGCGATTGATGCACTCAACATGAGAGATCATGAATTACATATGGTATCCATCAACATGTACAGGACCGATATGAAATATCAAATCATTACAACAAAAAATTCAGATCATCAATACTTGAAAATAAAAGAAACATTACAATAAGAAATGTTTTAGCATAAATTTACTTTTTATGAGTGGAAAGAAGATGGAATTCTCATGTGCAAAGGAAAAGTATATGTGTTGAATTATAGTGAGATGAAAAATTCAGTTTTAAAGGAAATGTACAATGTTCCATATGTTGGAAAACCAAGATATAATAAGATAATTTCAATTGTAAGAAGCCAATACTTTTGGCTCATAATGAAGAAAGAAGTGGATAATTACATAGCCATATGTCTAGAGTGCCAGAAAGTGATGAATGGGCATAGGAATCCAATAGGATTATTACAACCATTTTCCATTCCCAAATGGAAGTGGGAAGTAGATACATTTGATTTTATTACTAAGTTTCCCATAACAATGAAGAAACATGATTCCATCATGGTGGTGGTGGATAAATTAACTAAGGAAGCACATTTTATTCCAGTGAAGACTACACACAAGGAAACAAATATTGCATAAATTTATATGAAAGAAGTTGCTAGACTACATGGAGTGCCTAAGGAAATTATTTCAGACAATATCCGAAGTTTACTTCCAATTTTCAAAAGGGTTTATTCAAAAGGTTTAGGACAAATTAAATCTCAGTATAACTTATCACCCAGAGTCAGATGGGGAAACAAAGAGGACTAAAAAAATAATTGAGGACATGCTCATAATGTATGTGATGGATCATCCATCAAAGTGGGAAGATTATATCCACTTGGTGTAATTTTCTTACAATAACGGGTATCGTACCTCATTAAAAATGAGTCCATTTGAAACATTGTATGGAAGAAAGTGTAACACACCAGTGAGTTGGGATAATCCAACAGACAGAGTAGTTGTTGGGCCAAATTTGTTAAAGAAAATGGAAGAGCAGATGGAAAAAATAAAAAAGAATTTAAAGGATTCTCAGGATATGTAGAAAAACTATGTAGACAAGAATATAGTGTTTAGATATTTCAAAGTGGGAGAACATGTTTTCTTAAAAGTAAAGGCAAAAGGAATTTCATTAATACTAGGAAGTTTCCCAAAGTTGGCAATAAGATATTGTGGACATTTTGAAATATTAGAAAAGATAGGGCCATTTGCATACATGATATCATTTCCCACATTCATGAGAGTGAATAATGTATTTCATGTATCATTATTAAATAAATATGTTCCTAAACATAACCACATAATTTATTGGAATGTGATCTAGGTGGAGCACAAAGGGGAATTCTGGGTGGAACCAGTACACATCTTGGAATGGAAATTCAAAGTGTTTAGGAACAAGGACATAGGTATGGTAAGGGTTCAATGGACTTTCTATGGTCCTAAATATGATACATGGGAGCATGAATAAAACATGTGGGAAGAATGCCTACAAATGTTTGACAATTTTGAAGGAAACATAATGAAAAACTCCATTTTGAGCATCTAGAGTTCTGAAACCACATCTCATAGTCCTTGTCAACTATGATGGGGACCCTGATAAAACAATGGTACATTCCTTGGGTTAGCCCGAATAAATGAATGGTGCATTCCTTGGGTCAATGGGTTGAGAGGAATAAGATATTTTGGTTGGAACTGTTGTTGGAGTTGTGAAATTGAAGAATTTTATTTTCTAGTTATTGTGATGTAAATTTTCATATGTATATATCAACATAGTGTGCATCAAGGACATCGCATAATTGGAGGGAAGGGGGAAAGTAATTTCCCCACTATAATCCCTAATTTAATTAATGTTATGTAGATATAATGTGTGGCTACGACCAAGGGATGTATATGCAAAATGTGTTACTAAATTTGAATAATAAATTGTAATGCTAGTTGCTAAGGGGACATGGACATAGATGGGGGATGAATAAATCCACAAGATAGGGGAGGGCATAGGAAAATTTCTAAGAGAGGGGTCCAAGGGGGAATTACCCATGTATATTAATTCAACCCATTTTCCTAAATGTTCTATTGGTATATGAACCTTCTAATTTATGATTGAGTGTTCCCAAAGCCAATCAATGAATACATGCAAGAGGGTGGGTGTGATTGGTCACATCCCATAGTTATTGGGAACACAGGGGTTGAGTAAAATCATCTTGGGGAAGTGTGTGAGTCAAGCAAGTAATCTAGAGGAGAGAAAATCATATAGGTAGAAACAAGAGTTTTTGGATAGTCAATGTTTTTGCATGAACAACAAGTAGAGAGAAATAAAGAGAGCTTGGAGCTTGAAAAAAACTAGAGGGAACATTCTAGAGCATATTGGAGCATTTTTTGGAAAATAATTGGAGTTGAATACTGAAGAGCCATGTTTTTCAGGCCTGAAGAGTGAAATCCTATGTGATTTTCACTAAAACAACAAGTGTTTGTTGTGGTTTGCTGGTAGTTTTCCTGACATCATGTTCCCTTGAGTTTCCAAATTGACAGATTCTTAGTTACCTTTTCTAGATAGACCCTGATACACAAATGGGATTCCCAAAGGACTAAGATCAGTGAAGGGGTACATTCCTTGGGTTGGGAAGGTCGAGAGGAAGAGAGATGGTGGAAAATTGGGATAGTTGTAGGAGAATACAAGCAGGTTGTGAGTCTTTTGAGTTGTGAGTGGATAATGAGATACCACCCTCTTTTATGGATTTCTATCCCCAACTAGGGGGTGACTTTATATTGATATTTGGAACAACAAATCTATGTTTGGTTCAAATGCTTGTTCCATGCAATTAGTTGCACATTTGTTTATAAAAGATAAGTGTTTTATATTGTGTATGTTTGTATTTATGAGTTAAAATGTTGTGCATGAACTCTGTGTATAAGAATAATTTATGTTTTGTTGTAATAATATATTTATTGCATTCATGTGTGATTTATCATGTTGTATATGCATCTAAGTTATGGGAATAGAATACAATTAAATATGGTTGTAATTGTAGTTGATAAGATGAAATTAATTAATTAAGATAGTATAAATTTCAATTTGTATGAGTAATCTACATGTAATGTTCCTCGCCTGGGCTAGGGGATGTTACAAAAAGTACTTCATCAATATGATCCTATTATTATTGAAGAAACCAATAGAGGAGGAAACTCCTAAACAAAATATAATAATGATAGTTCTACTACAACAACAAAAAAACTTATTCTTCTACAATAAATCAATCACAACAATACAAAACTACTCCTTTCCCCAAAAGGTTGACTTTAGATAAGCAAATCAAGCAAATTGGATATGATTTATTAGATGATTTAAAGAATGTTTTTATTAAAATTCGATTACTGCAAGCAATAAAAAAATATAACAACCTATGCTAAGACAGTAACATAATTGTGTTTAAATAAATTAGGGAGAAAGAGAAAAGACTCACAAATAGTGCAAATTATTGGTAAATTGGGAAATATAATGTTGGGTAGAATTTATATGAAAAAATAAGTTGATCTTGTTAGCACTGAGAGTCATCCTCAGATTGCGAGAGGATAATCCCAGTACCCATCAGAATGTTTGGTGGAGGTTGGTTTTATGAGTGGAGGTCAAATGGACAAAACACAATACAAGAATGATTTAACACATAAACTGGACAAGAAATGCATAGGGAAATGAGGTCCTCATTAACTCCAGTCAGTGATATGAGTTTAAAGGTGAGAAGAAGGAATACTTAGTAAGAAAGATGGACAATACTACCATGGGCATATAGATTTCAAGCAACTTGGTGAAGAAAAAATTAGGCTCAAGAGCAATCTTGAACTTAAGTTTCAGACACTGAAATATGTCATAGCAGCATAATAATCAAACCTCCATTACCATGCGACTACAAAAACTTGTTTGGATCCTCCATGCATGATAATTTTAGCTTAAGGAGAAATAAGATAGCAAAGGGAAAGTACTGGAACAGGTCACAACACCATTATAATCAAACCTACATTACAATACAACTACAACCCTCGGCTAAATCCTCCATGCCCAAGTGTTTCAACACAATTTAAACAAAGAAATGAAAGAAGATGACTTCTATTAATGTGAAAGTCTAAATTCTCATACAAAACTAGAGAACAACTCTGTTATCAAATATTACAAAATAGGAAGCTCTGCTCAACCAGTTGACGACCTTAACAATTTCTTACATTGATCTATTTATACTCAGATCCTTTCACAACTGCTAGAAGTGTAATTTGACCTAGCCATCCCATCTAAAGATTTATTCTTGTGTACCTTCTCTGTTAGACTGTGCATGTTTCTTCCTCAGGATGAGAGTTATGTCTCCTCGGTCAGGGCTTCCATGCCTTCTATTTATGGAGTGAGTCTAGGTTTCAACTACTGGCCTGTGTCCATTAACTGATATCTCCTCAGATCAAGATATGGCCTGATAACTAAGGGGCGACCACTTGCTATGATTAGGTATGAATTTGAATGAGCATGCGAATTTGGAGCCGCCGAAAGTATTTTGGAACCATCTTTCTTTTGATCCTGAAATGCACCGCATTCCACCACGTCGCTTTCCCCCAAAACCATGGTTTATATTTTAGCCCACTGAAAGATTTTAACATCCAAACACGTTGTGGCCCCAAAATGGAGTGTGGTCATTGGTTTTGTTGCGATCTGAGATCTGGGAAGTCCTGCTATTTTAGCACCACCGCTAAAGCTTTACCTGCCTACTAACTTTATAAACTCTTTAATTATTCTTAGGGGAGGCGCTAGTTTTGGTGCTAGGGAGATTTGATGTTGAACAAGAATATTTACCGGAGAACAAATCTCGCAGCTGACGTGGTGGCCTAACGCTAATATGTAGTCACAACTTTTTATGGATGAGAACCATGTTTCCTTGGCCTCTCTATCCAACGTGACCTTAGATAGTGACCTGACACCTATTCAAAAGGCACTCCGGAACTCCGTCCTCTGGCTGCTTCCAAACTTCCACAAACAAAAACCTCCAGAATGAAGCTCTTCCGGAGTGTCGAATATCCTGAAACCTGTCCTCCCTGATCCAGCAACTCGAATGAACTCTGGTGCTCCGGCCTTAAGAAGTTCATGCCCCATTACTTAAACATTCTTCCAGAGTAACTTTCCCCGGCCTGGTAGATCTTATCCCACGTGTCTGTTGGTTGTGGAGCTTGATTATCTTCCTGATTCAGAGGTCTTTTACTTTCAGCCGTGTTTATACCCCATGAAGTATTTACACCCCAAAAGTATGTACACTAT
>JASDQU011025125.1:17623-31360 GCA_032191745.1 Picea mariana | reverse complement strand
AGGAATTTATCATATGAAAGCAAAAATATAATATCTCTGGTCTTATCACTTTCTCACATTCTAAACAATTAAAAGGAGAAATGGCCCTGAAATCCTAGGAAACAAATATGGAAGAAGAAAATAAAATTACCAGAGATGCAAAAGAGGCTTGTCTGGAGGCATTGTCTTCCGTAAATTAAAAAACTAATTGAATTTGAAGGAAATAGCATCTATGAGTGATTGGGACATATTGAAATAGAAATGAACCAACAAAGCTCAAAAAAGAACAAGGAAAATATTCAGTCGACCATCTTATAAATAAACCATATTTATTTACTCAAAATCAATGAATTGTTGGTAAATCCAAGTTTACAGTATCAAATCACAGTCCAAGAAGTGAAAAAGATCCAGGAGAATCTTCCACGAGTACAAAATAAAATGTTCTCCTTTGAATTGAATGAAAGGATTGAGTCTTCGAGATTCGTGGTAGCATTGATTGACACGTGCACCCAATTCACTGAACAGAGAAAAGAGAGTGTAGCTGGGAGAAAATGAAAGAACATGCACAATGTCCACTTCCTCCACCCACCCTACCTTTCACCCTCCATCTTGTCACACCCTCCATGCTCCCAATATCGTATACCTCACCACCTACACTTCCCCTCTCTCTACACGTTACTTAGCCCATCTATCACTACCACCTACATTCTTTCATCCACTCATCCCACCTAGTTATTGGAAAATTTTCACGACATCATCCTATTCGTGAACTGTTACTCTTCCCTGTAACTGTTATCCATCCCACAACGAGCCAACACTGAGCTACCTGTCCAATTACCACCCCCATATCTTCAACTACAATTCTTTATCAGATGGAAAAGACAGTAAGCCAATGATTGTGGTGGTATTAATAGACATGTGTACCCAGATCAAAGAACAAAGGAAAACAAGTGCATCTGTGAACAAATGAAGGGACATGATTAGGCGCCAACACATCAAATCAAAACTTAACAATACCTGCATGTTGTTATTTCGTTCAAATTGTATTCTATTTTTAGGCAGATATTGTATCATTGAGACAATTTTTGTATAAATAGATAGATTTTAGATCTATTCGAGGTTTCTTCTTGCTGAATGTAAAAGATAAATGTTTTTTGAATATCAATACAAGTGCAGACATAGATTCTAAGTTTCATTCAATTTGAGTTATGCGTTTCCTCTGTGTTTATATTTCTCTGAATTTTTTTTCTATAGTTATTGAAGAGTGAATGATTACAATTTAGTACTACATCAACTGTGATCATAATATATCATAAGTTCATTCAGTAACAACTTTTTCTCTGTTATTACTGTGAGTAAAACAAGACCTGTGACCTGTGTGAATTACTGCATTTTTATCTCCTTTCAAGGGTGCATATTCTACCTTTTTTCTACTGCAAACAAGGTGAGACTTATATGTAATTGATACCTGAATTTGTTTTAATAGTTTTGTAAATCATTTCTACATCATTTGACATTATAATTGTGAATCAGATAACAACATACAACCTCTATACTGTCTTATCATTAATTTCATTTAAATATGATTTCTCAGAAAAATGAAGGTAGAAAAAAGAACTCATAAAAACACTTCATTTAAAACCTTTGATGCCTGACATTATTCTTTGAGCCTTAGAATCAATCTTAGGAACAACAGTTTCATTTTTCATTTATTTTACAAAATCAAATTGATATTATGTCCTTTCCTATGCAACTTTCAAAGATAGATTCTCTTTGTATAAAATATATAGTTTTAAACTCAACTCTTTCCATTGGAAGGTTTCTTATAGAAGCTTTTTATGACTTTAGCATTTTTTCATTCTTTTCAAATGTGTATGAAATAAAAGTTGTGACTAACCCTTGAGATGAATTATAATACTTAAAATGATTCTCAAGCAATGTTATCCTTTTTTCATACTTTTGAATATCCATTTCTTTAGATTGAGATTTGTTTAAAGTAAAATGAGTTATTGTTAACTCTACTAAGATAAATTTTGATAATATGGTCTTCTTCATGTTTAATACCTCAACTTAAGTTATACAATTCATAGAATTATCCAAATCTAACTTTATTTTTCTTCTTGTTTTCTTGAAAATTGATTGTTTTATTTTATTATAGCATATCAATTCTAAATCAAGTACATCATTCATAGGATTAGTAACAAGTGGATCTCCCCATGATAACACATTCTCTAATTTTCTTGGGGTCACCACTTCCTCAATCATAATACTTTTACCTTTATCATTTTCAGTAATGGCTATTTTATGCTTTGGAAAGACCAAGTCTTCCATGGTTTTATCAATCCAATTATCTATCTGTTGAATATAAGATTTTTCTTGAGTCTTAAATGTATATTTATTCTTTTGTTGCTAATCAACATTCCTTGTCTCATTTTTTTTCACCACCTCTCTTAAATTTTGTTCCTCTTCTTCTTTTCTCTTAGCCTCTATTGCTTCTTTTATCATTTCCTTTGATTCTAATCTTTCCTTTTCTTGTTCTCTCTTCTGAGTGTCTACTTTCTTCCCTTTTTCCTTTTGTTTATTCTCCAATTCAACTTTATTTTCTTCTTCATTTTTCTTCAAATCTAGCTTTCTTTTTTCCTAAACCTCAACTTCTCTTTTGAGTCTCTCTACTTCAACTATTTGTTTGGCTTTTTCATTTGCTTCTGTTTTTTTGTTTCTTAGCTTCATCAATATTCGTTTTTTTTCTTTTAATTCCTTATCCTTTTAAAAATATGAGAATGATCCCTTTAACTTGGTTCTTTCCTTCTCATATTCATATAAAATAACTGTAACACCCCTCCTTAACATCTCAAAATAAATAATTACACAAAATGTGCAATTAAAATTAAAGTTATATTTATAAATATTTTCAATCAACCTTCCACAAAATAAATTATATATATATAACCCATGACACAACTCCCAAACAATGATGGCTACCATATTTTGCAGACCATAACACAATTCCATTGCCCATCATCCTTGCCAAATATGTAGCACACGGTCATCGATTAAGACTAATATTATAACAACTATTTAGAATGAATACATTTAACCATAATATCTTGTATTGTATCTTTGAAAGGAATACATCTATAAAATCAATACTACAAAATCTATTGTCATTAGTTACCTTAGTATGTATCACATATATCTAAGGATTCTAGTCTCAAAATTCTAATTGTATTTATAGTATATAAAATTTAGATTTATCAACATAGGCCACATTGAAATATTTTACTCCTTTCATGAATTTATACATACATTTATTAAATTAAAATTAGAGCATTTAGGTTTTCATAGCTAGCCATAATGTTAGAATACTTTCTAGATACAAAATGTGTCAAAATTTATAAAACATCCAACATTTCGAGTGTATGCTCCACCGATCATTAGGGACATTAAACTTCAATGATCAAAAAGGTTGTTGAGGAAAGAATATAAAGAGATACATGTGAAAATGACCATTATAAAAGAGATAGATGTGAAGATGACCATTATAAAAGAGAGAACCATTGGATAGAGATAAGTAAATTAAGGAAAAAACATTAATAAAGTACAAAATTAAGAAGGATTGAGGTCAAAAGGTGGAAATTGAAACAATTAAGAAAAAATAGTTAATATTATAAGCTCAAGGAGAATATTGACGATACCTCTCACAACAGAGTCTCTAAATCATCCCTTGCAGAACAATATTTCAAATCCAAACATAAAATATGGTTCGACCAAATAAAAACTCTATCCTTCGAACCTCATTACACCTATTGCCTGATTCGTGAAGCTTTGGAAATTGAAAAACATCCCAACAATTTCTACCGAGAAGATGACTACAAACTCAACCAATCCTGGAAGCCTATTATCCATCATCTTTCCACTTGATTCTCCTTTTTATTCCACGTCTATTACCTCATTCTCCGGCCTTATCTCCTCCCCCCTTCCCTTTTTCTCCTAATGTCCTTCTTTTTGAGCCTTGGCTCCCTAATTCTCTTTTTAATCTCTTTTATAAATTGTTTTTAATTATTATTAATTATTAACCCCCTCAAATGCTTTTTAATATTTAATAATTATTACCCCTTTTTTAATCCTCCCATATTATCCCCTTTCTCGTTATTGATTCTAATCTTCCTATTATTTCCCCCTTTTATCTTTATTGATTCTATTCTTTAGCAATGTTTCTTCTCAACCCTAATCTCTCTCTCGATAATTATTATCTTTAATTATTATAATTATTAATATTAAACATTATAATTATTATTTATATTATTTTTTCATCAAATTGTTTATATTATTTTTTAATAATTAACCTTGTCCCTTCTAACCTTTTTTAAATTATTAATCATCCCCCCATTTTTTAGAATTTCCTTTTTTCCTCCCAACCATAAGACTATTAATAAATAATAAAAATCATTTATATTATTACTCTTTTTCCTTCTTAACCATATTCTCTTTTCTCTCTAATTTAATTTTATAATCTTAACTAATTTTTCTTAACCATCTCAATTTCCTGACCTCAATCCTTCTTAATTTTCTACTTTATTAATGTTTATTCCTTAATTTACTTATCTCTATCCAATTGTTCTCTCTTTTACAATGGTATTTTTCACATCTATCTCTTTATATCCTTTCCTCAACAAACTTTTTGATCATTGAAGATTAATGTCCCTGATGATGGGTGGAGTTTCCACTCGAAACCTTAAATGTTTCGTAAATTTTGACACAGTTTTTATCCAAAAAGTATTCTAAATTAAAATTCATATTCGAATATGACAAATTAATTGTAATATTGTTTCTAACTCAACTTAATAAATTAACTCTTATATACAACATAATTAAACATAATACTTAACTGTTTTTTTATAGTTTAAATGTCATAAATCAATATTAAACTCTATCATCATCAACTTGTCAAATTTCATAGACCTAAAATTTGTGGTGGCCTTTGCATTGTCGGGGTTTGTGCTGCAAGAATAACAATGATACTAACTTCCATACCTCAAGATTTTGAAGAGCAACCGAGGTGCATGAGCGGTTGAGGTGAAGGAAATTCTTTCTTCATATGTCAAGCTGAGGAGCGATTGCAGTGAAGGATTGACTCATTGCTCAAAATATGCATGTAGGTTGCCACATTCCTCAGAAATGCATGTAAGTTTCCAAATTTCTTAGAAGAGACAACATCAAATACATCCTCTGTAGTGCCAAACATTGACTGCAGTGTTAAGGAGTCATCCACTACAGACTACAATCTGAGTTCCTGTCAAATGTCAGATATCAAATGTTGCTTTTCAGATTTCCCAACTATTGAAGAAAAATGTAATACATAATACATAAATATCCCTAGTCACGAGAATTACGCTGTCGGCCTGGAAATATCGACTTAAACTCCATAACCAATGGAAACCGAGAGAAATAAGATTTTATGTTTCAATTAATTTGGAAAATATTAATTTGGAAAATCTAAATTATAGGAAAGAACTTTGGTTAAAATGGAGATATCTAAAAGTCAATCGAAAACTAATACAAGTCAAACTATTGACTCATTSCTATAGTCCCTGCACCGCCCTTGACATGGACTAATAAAAGGATTAGTGTAGAGATATTTTCTGTCAAGCTGTAAAATTTGAGGAAGCACTCTTTAACTCTTCAAGCTCTGAATTTTCATGCTCTAGCCGAAATTCGAGGTTGAGGAAGAGAGTTTCACTGAGTGTCCACCAGGTATTGGGATATCGAACATCATTTGAAACCTTTCCTATTCTTCATATAAATTTTTACTTAATGAAGAAAAGTATATGGATTGAGTGGGGCCTACAAAATAAATAATTTCTTAAAACATATTTTAATATATTTATTTATTTTGGGAAAATAAAGATGGATGTCCACTATGTTTTTGGCCTCTTTGTCAACAAAATTTCCATATGAATTTTTTCTATATATTTTATATTCTCAATACACACCTTATTATGTTGCAACAATTTCTCATAAAACTCTAGAACTTAAGGAGATGAAAGAAAATCCTTTGGTGGTCCAAAAGAGGGAAGCTTACAATGTTCTATAGTATCTTCAATATAATCCTAAATCTTTCAAGCAAACAAGCCATTCATCTTCCCATTGTATTTGAAATTTCTAAGATATTTCTTGATAATAAACTAGATTTTGCTCAATCTCAATTATTTCTCCTTGAGTCAATAATATGATGTTATGATATTCTTCCATTGTTTCATTTTGCATTTCTTTAAAAAAACAAATTGATATTTTGTTTTTTCCTATGCAACTTTCCAAGCTAGATTTTCGTTGTATAAAATATATAGTTTTAAACTCAACTCTTTCAATTGGAAGGTTTCTTATAGAAGATCTTTAGGACTTAAACATATTTTTCATTATTTTCAAATGACTATTCAGTAAAAGTTGTGACTAACCCCTGGGATGAATTATAATACTTAACATGATTCTCAAGAAATGTTATCCTTTTTTCATATTTTTGAATATCCATTTCTTCATATCGATGTTTGTTTAAAGTAGAATGGGTTATTGCTAACCCTGGTAAGATCAATTTTGATAATTTGGTCTTCTTGATGTTTAAGACCTCAACTTTAGTTGTACAATTCATAGAATTACCCAAATCTATTTTTTTTTCTTCTTGTTTGCTTGAAAATTGATTGTTTTATTTTATTATAGGTTATCAATTCTAAATCAACTACATCATTCATATGATTAGTAATAGGTTTATCTCCCCATGATAATACATTCTCTAATTTTCTTGGGGTCACCACTTCCTCAATCATAACAATTTTACCTTTACCATTTTCAGTAATGGCTATTTTTTGCTTTGGAAATACCAAGTATTTCATGGTTTTATCAATCCAATTATCATCTGTTGAGTATCATATGGTTCTTGAGTCTCATATTTATATTTATTCTTTTGTTGTTGATCAACATTCCCTATCTCATTTGTTTTCGCTTCCTTTCTCAAATTTGTTTCCTCTTCTTCTTTTCTCTTAGCCTCCATTACTTCTTTTATCATTTCCTTTGCTTCTAACCTTTCTTTTTCTTGTTCTCTTTTCTTAGTGTCTACTTTCTTCTCTTCCTCCTTTTGTTTCTTCTCCAATTCAACTTTGTATTCTTCTTCCTTTTTCTTCAAATCTACCTTTCTTTTTTCCTAAGCCTCAACTTCCCTTTTGAGTCTCTCTAATTCAACTACTTGTTTGTCTTTTTCATTTGCTTATGTTTTTTGTTTCTTAGCCTCATCATTATTATTATTTTCTTGTAGTTCCTTATCTTTTTAAAAATATGAAAATGATCCCTTTGACTTGGTTCTTTCCACGGAAAACCCCCCAAAATCTGTGAGATAACCCCCGAAATCTATGAGAGAATATGGGGAGGCCGAGCATTTTCAGAATATTAGGGGATCAACAACAAAATAATCATATAGACCCATTTAAAATCATCACATGTCACTTACAAGGAATTGAACCTGGGTGGGGAAGGTACCAACCATTCCTCCCAACCACCCAAGCTACATCCAATGAACTATATATATCTATATCTATATCGATCCTTTTGCATTCGGTCGCTCCTGGACTGCAAGTCTCCTCCCAAGGATGACTTGCATTCACCAAAAGATAAACAAGAAACTACAAACATGCATCTTATATATGAATTAGTGGATTAGATGTCATAACAAAATGTAAATCAAACATGAAGATTGAACACATCATATGGCGGGATGGAAAAATTACTTCTTTATATTAATCTCACAAAGTCACTTACAAAATGAGATCGGAGACTGCTCCTCGAACTCGGTCGTGGGCTCCTTTTTACCAAGCTCCAATTTCTTCCACGTATCCTTCTTCTCTCACACTTCTAGCTGGAGGATGGGCATAGGATTATGAATGAGGAAAAAGACAAGAATAGAGAATTCTGACTCAAAACTCATAATGTGGCTGCAAATTCTTGGGGCAAGGGGGGAAAGTGAAATGGGCAGAGTTTCACTGTAGCTGTGTTTCTCCTTGGAATGAGACCCCAAAAAATCCTTTTATATGACAAAAGGATGGTTATTCGGTTGGGTGACAGGATATAGGTGGTGGATTAGTTGGAAAACTACCCAATAGCCCGTAATCTCAACGAATCCCTTGCAACTTTTTTTTTTTTGCAACTTTTGTGGGTATACGCAGGCTGTAATGGTGCAGCTAGCATAAGTATGCAGGAAGTAGTGGTGCAGGGCGTGTTCATCTTCAAAAATTGTGTTTTAAGAAGAGTTGTTCAGTGTTGTCTTGGAAAAAATAGTAAGTAAGATGGCCTGATGGAAGGTATGCACGTATGGTGCAATTTAGGGTTATAACATATGCCCCCTAATGTGTGAGGTCAGAAGAGCATCTGATGGCTGAAATACATTACAAATATTCACCAAAGTACGAAGCGAGTGAGCCCGAGACCAAAGTTTGGGAGGTGCCATCTGCAAAATAACAATTGTCTCACTGAGGAGGTTATACCCATGCTCGGGATGAAATAAATCATGGTTTCCAATCAAATACACTGTAGATCCATGTCATATAACTATATAAAGTGTATCTGTGAACATCAAAGATATACTTGTGTAGTATCCATCTTCAAGAAGCCAACGRTGCCTGATGGTTGGAGATGAGGTCTTCAGATCTCGAGCAACAACTTCAAGWTCTTCAAAACTAGGGTGGGAGTGTAATGCGAGTGTACGAATTCACTACCCATAGGTCTTTGACAACTTGTCGGGGAACAAACAGGAGGATCTCGGTGATCAGGCAAAGAACTTCATTGATTTCAAAAAAAKATTTG
The DNA here is from genome assembly GCA_032191745.1 of Picea mariana. Taxonomy (NCBI): domain Eukaryota; kingdom Viridiplantae; phylum Streptophyta; class Pinopsida; order Pinales; family Pinaceae; genus Picea; species Picea mariana. The sequence goes on along the minus strand of JASDQU011025125.1, from coordinate 22,534 downwards.
ATTGGACTTTYAGGATGGTCGGGCATGAGGGCAAGAGATAAACTGCAAAGAGGCTGACTCAAGTTGGATAAAAATTCCCTTGGAAAATAGCACGACTAATKATCAGACTCAGGAAGCAAGACATTGACATAAGTTCACGATGCAGGRGGTAAGTCAAACTCTCCATATGTTTGGAAGGATAACCAAATGGAGGAGGACATAACTCTATGTTATGAGAACAACTTCCTAAGGTCATATTAAATACAAAATCTTAATGAACAAACAAAAGGATGTGCTTTGTCCAAGGGTGACTCATTGTGCTGCCATAAAAATAAAATACTTTTTTCCATCCTATTTTTGGGGTATATTTGATTTTTTTGTCTTTTTCAATATTTTGGAGAGATTGAAAAAGAATAAAAGAATGATATGTTACAAAGGAGGAACAAGTGTCGCAAGCATACTAGTTCCAAGTGCAAGGAACACACTAATTCTCACTAGAGTAAGGAGACATGTGTAGGGAAAGGACACTGAGGAAAATTCCTCCATGGGTCAAGGTGTCAAGATGTAAAGGAAAAGTGATACAAGGCTTATGTATAAGGCATGCTTCAAAGGTTGAGTTGAGAGAAACATGGAGTCGACATTAGGCCAAAGACATAGAGATGCAAATGCGATTAATAAGACACAATGATAACATCCTTCAATGTAATTTTAAATGATCCCAAAGAAGGTAAGCTCGGTGGTTTTTCATTTTTAGAGAGTTTGAAAAAGCGCAAAAGAAGACTCCACCGGGGTAACTTTTTCGAAGATAGTCTAGTCGGTTCGAAAAAGGGGTAAACTAGCATAGAAAAGACATATATTCAAAACCATTTTAATGAGTGTGACAAAGACAAGATCACTCATAAATATTTTCAATTTTAAGGAGTCTGAAAAGAGCTTAACTATGGACTCGCTTCCTTTTTCTAGATTTAGTCTCCTTAGCCTGAAAAAGGTGAAATTTACTGAGGAGAACTCTCCCAGCGAGACAAATCTCCCGAGGTGTACCTTTTTGCTCCTTAATCTACAGGCCGAAAAAAGGGGTAAACTCATGCCAATAGATTTTTTTCTAAACCAATTAACGATTGTGAAAGGACAAGGTCACTTGACGATATTTTCATTTTTAAGGAGTCTGAAAAGAGATTAACTATGGACTCCGTAGAGGACGTTCTTCTAGACCAGTTTAATGAGTGTGAAGTAAAAAGGTCACTTGGCTATATTTTCAATTTTATGGAGTCTGAAAAGATCTTAACTATGGACTCTGTGGGGGTTCCTTTTTCATAAATTTAGTCCCTCAGGCCCAAAAAATGGTTAAACTAATACCTGCGAATACTCTTCTAGTGAACCGAAGTTCCTAGAGTATACCTTTGTTCGTACAATTGACCATCCAAACCAAAAAGGGGTAAACTACCACTGTATAGACGTGCCTTCAAGTTTTAATTTGGCAAGCATGAAGGACAACAAGATCGCTCGAAAATCTTTTCATGTTTAAAGAGTCTGAAAAGGGCTTAAAGAACACTCTCGGGGGCTACGAATCATGTATGAAACTGGTTCAGGTAGAGATCACTGCTAGGCTCAGACCAAGAGTCTGTTCGATAGTCAACTTGGAAAGTCTCCCAAAAGGGAAGAAAACACAAACCATGGTGTAAGTCCTCCCACGGTATAGAAAATATAGTCATGGCTTCAAGGATAGCCTCATCTGAAGGAAATTCAAAATCCGAGAAATCACGCAAATGAGGGTCGAAAGTCCCAAAGGGTGAAGTAAACTGACCATATTCCATATGACGATGGAGGCTCTGGCTAGGACTGGTAGAGTCTATCAGTGAAGAATCACAAGAAAAATGGCTTGAGGATATACAAACAACGAGATCAGACTCAGAAGGAGACTCAAGATCACTTGGACCTAGAAGGGGAAGAAAGGACTCCCATTCCCCCATTGGATAAACCAAAGGATCAATTGCCGAGACCATGTATCGAGAAGGAAAGCGTGATTGCACATGTTCCTTCTTAGAAGTAATTGAACACCGAGGATAAGATGCCATATAATTAACCCGTGGCAGGGTAGAGTCTACATGAACACTAGGAAGATATAAAGGGGAAGCCTGAAATAACGACGAATTAGGATGGTAATTATCAGATGCCAGCTAGTCAATACTGATAATGCTTCCATTATGAGGGAAATGCATCACCCAGAAGAGTGTAGACACCACAACATTCATAGCATACACATAATCACGGTTGAGAAGCATATTAAAATATAACAGGCCTTGCACCACTATAACATTGACAAGGACAATATTCCCACCTAATGAGATAGGAAACTAAGGAAGAATCCCCAAATATTCACTAGGATGTCTGTCAAAAGCCAAAAACTCATGCGAAGCAGACATAAGCTCGAGAGATCCCAAGACTTTCCAAACTGAGGAGGATAAAATACTTGCAGAGGCTCCTTCATCCACAATACATCGATAAATGTTTGTTGAATTAACTTCAACCCTTATTTTAAAAGGTGCAGAAGAAGGAAGAAGAGGCTCAACAAGGTCATTCCAATCAAAGGAAACCATCCTAAGGCTTGGAGGGGGTGTGCTCAAAGTCAGTAGAATTCCCCCTTGTTATGAAGGTATTGAACCAAAAATGCTAAAAACATAGTCGGTAGACACATCACTCCCTAAGAGAAGAGTGGGATCAGCCCAAGACTGCATCGACGTGACCACTTTGGTAGAATCGACACTCTCCAAGAGAAGAGTGGGATCAGCCAAAGAATGCATTGGCATGACCACTTTCTCAACCACTAGATGAATAGGCTGCAAGACTACATGGTCTAAAGGCACTTCACCTCCCAAAAGAGGAGTGGGATCAACCGATGACTGCATCGACATGACCAATTTCTCAAACGATGGTTGAATATACTGTGAGGAAACCTCAAAAGACTCAAAATCAGAAGAGCTTACAGACAGGGACCACAATATTTGTACCTCTGGAATGCCAGGGCACAAATGAGTAAGGTGATCTCCCTTGCAAAGCTTACAAGTGAACTTACACTTACGTCCTATCTGTCTAGGTTTCTCAATAGAATCAATGCCCCCAACATGACTGGTAGTGTCTGGTTGAACATCTCTAGCATGACTTGCAGAGGTTGGTGATGGGTCGATAACATAACTCGTAGAGGCTATAGACCTATTACTAGTATGACTAGTAGTAGCGGGAATTTTCCCTCCAACATGACTTGCAGAGGCTGGGTGGTGGTCTTCAACATGACTTGCAAAGTTTGATGACCTATCTCCAACATGAATTGTAGATGTTGGTGACTTCTTCTTCCTATTATTCCTCTTTCTACTTCGTTTAGACTTCCGGTTACTAGTAACTGTACTTTCACCATAGGCAGGAGAAGGAGGAGGAGAAGACTTTGTTGATGAAGGAACACTAACATGGTTCCCATGAAATAAAGTTCTTAACTGAGAAGCGTCAACATAATTCAGRACATTTGGAATAGTTCCCAACCAAACCGGTAGTCCCACATTCAACCCAGGAATGTACAAAGTGGCCATCAAAGGGAAACCAACATTTTCGAAGAAAGGAAAAGCACAAGAATCCCYTTGCGAAGGGGTTCCTTGGTTGGTATCATCAGGAAATTTATCCATGGAAATCTTATGCACAGGTTCTCCCCTTGCGGGATTGTTCAAGTCCATAAAATTCTCACACACTAACTTTGGCGAACCAGTGTTATCAAAACAATGCCTATAAAGAGGCGACTCCACATTTCTAAGCGGAAGACTAAAAATTTCTCACGACCAGTAGAGTGGGCAGTCTACCACATTAGGTCAGAGGCTCAAAGTAATGACTGACTAACTCACTATGGAAAATTAAGGAGCACATAACACACACTAAAATCGCCTAAAGAAAGATCAAGCAGACTACTATCTAGTAGGAAGAATAGTTATGCCAGCCAACACTAGTGCAAATTACTGGTGCAAGTGCAACTCGAACATGGAAGCACCCTCCGAGTATACTCTATAAAGTGTGGCCTGACGTCTTCCCTAGGTATCGCGGTATACCCCCACAGTCACCCGTGTAAGTCCCTAAAATAAAGGAAACTAGGTTTCCAGCTCACGAACAATCACCAGGCAGGTACAGTCGACAATCGGGTGGACCACAATGAGCAGGGTAACAAAGCCCGAAACCTACCGAGGGTATCAGAAGCAAGTGGTCTGGAAGACAATTGAAGATCCCGAATGGATTCAGGGTCCAAGAAGCTCTGTAGTCAAATGCAACCAACAGAATCCCATGAAAATTCCTCAATATCTGTTCCCCACTATGCTTGGTCCGGCTTTGGAGGGGTTATCTCTACTACCTTTCTGCACGTGACCTCATGTTTAGCCCCTATGTTAGAGGGGGGTCCCAGATAACTTCCACGTTACTGGACTTTTTACACTCCCTAGCACAGACTCGTATGTTTTCTTTATAGACTTGAAGATTTTTCTCTCCAACCTAAATCAAGGCTCTAGCCTAAACTAGTTGATTGACCCTACAAACATAAAAAATCTAGTCAATTTTAGATTAGCATTCTTTTTACTAGCTTGATTTACTCAAAAGGGGTGCGGTAGTGCAACTGATGTTATTAAGACTCTTGTGAATTTTTTTTTTTATAAGAACACTAGAAAAGAACGATTATCTTTCTTATTTTTCTTTGGAAATGCTTTTAAGATGAGAAGAAAGAACAACACTATGCTAATTTCGTTTTCTCTTTCAAATAACAATGCAAAGAAAATGCCAAGAAAGAAAGAGACCTAACAAGCTAAGTTTTTTTTTATATTTCTTCCAATCAAAGCTGAATTAACAAAAGATTCTAAAAGAAACTGATGAATAAATGATTCATGCCCCCCCCCCTGACCATGAGGG
>JASDQU011025124.1:10927-21608 GCA_032191745.1 Picea mariana | reverse complement strand
CAATAATAGATTTCCAATGAAATGCCAAGACTAAGACCAAAACTCCAAGAATAAACTAGGACTGAGCATGCACCTCTCTTCTTATTCCTCTTGAAACTACAACTGCATTCAAAAGATGCACACTAGATGAGTGAGTGAGTGAATGAACAAGTGAGGTGCCATCCTCACTTATAAATACTCATTGAGGAGGCACTAGGGTTATGTCTCTTCACTTAGTAGGGCCAACTTCTTCCAAGAGTGGTTAAAACCACTTTATAAACCCTAGGGGTCGAATTTACAATATGACACTATATAAGTATGGTTTGACCAATCCACAAAAGGGTATTTGGTCTTATACAAGTCCCGACATGATCAATTCACAAAAGGGGATTTGATCTATAGGATAGTAACTCAAATATAATTAGAATATTCTTCGAATTTACAATGTTTCAACACTCCCCCTTAACGAAAAGGGTATTCTACTAACATAACCCAATACAACATCATCAGGAGAGAGAGAGGGCATCATCATCATCATCATCATCATCAACATCTAGAACACTGACTGGCACATCTACAAATCATCAGAAGTTTTTCTCATCATCAATATCATCATCCACAACATGAAGTTGGAGTAGCATCATCATCATCATCAACATGAAGATGAAACATCAACATCAATACCATGAAGCTAGAACAACAATATCACCAACATGAGGATGGTACAACATCATCAACAACATGAGGTTGAAACAACAACATCATTAGCTCAAGGCCGAGAGAACAACATCATCATCATATGGAAATAGAATGAGAGAGGTGTAACAATTTTTTTTTGTTGTACTCTGACATACCGTCCTTACCAGACCTTCGAGATCTGCCCAAGAATCATAAGATTCCCTAGGATATAAAATCCTAACAAGCTACCACGTGCTACTCTGAAATACCGTCCTTATCGGACCTTTGGGATCTACCCAAGAATCAAAAGATTCCTTAGGATATAAAATCCTAACGAAGCTTCCACTACTGACCACAACTGACATATACATGCACATGTATTCTGACAGACCGTCCTTACCAGACCTTCGGGATTTTCCCAGGGATGATCAATCCTCTAGGATATAAAATCCTAACGGAGCTACCCACTATTGGTAAGGATACTATAGTATCACCAACATCACTCCCCATTTCAAGGGAGGTCCTTTTGGAAAACACCAATCTTTTCTCAAAAGTACTCAAACTTCACATGAGACAAAGGTTTGGTCAATACATCTTCAACCTGCTCATTTGTGCCAACATATTGGAGCTTTACAACTCCCCTCTGCACCATATCACAAATGTAGTGATACCATATCTCTATGTTCTTCGAATTATCATGGAACACTAGGTTCTCCGTCATCTTTATACAACTCTAGTTATCACATAGAATCACGGTGGATTCCATCTCCAGATCGAACAGACCTGTCAACAAATTTCTAATCCATATGGCTTCACAATTGGCGGAACATGCTGCAATGTATTATGCTTCTGCTGTGCTGAGAGAAATACTGGATTGCTTCCTACTTTGCCATGAAGTCATGGCTGAACCCAAACTGAAACAACATCCTGAAGTGCTCTTTCTATCAGAAGCACTTCCAGCCCAATCTGAATCAGTATAACCATACAGTCTGAAGTCATGATCTCTAATATAACATAGACCATAATCCAATGTACCCTTAAGGTATCTCATCACACACTTTGAAGGTACAAGGTGAAAACATCTGGGATCTACTAGATACTGACTCAAGGTGTTCACAACAAAGAATATATCTGGCCTGGTATTTGTTAGATACATTAACGAACCAATAATCTGTTTGTATAGAGTAGAATCAACCAACTCCAACGAAGTATCAAACGAGAGCTTCAAATTTGTTTCCATGGGTGTGTTCATGGATTTACATTCCAACATGTCAAATCTCTTCAGTATTTCAACTACATACTTCCCTTGGTTAAGGAAGATCTTCTTTGGACTCTGCCAAACTTCAAGACCTAAGAAATAATGCATCGGCCTAGGTCTTTCATCTCAAACTATGCAGACAGGTTCTTCTTACACTATGTGATGATATTTTCTTTTCCTGTTAATAATAAGTCATCCACATATAGTATCAATATAACTGGCTCATCATTCATAACCTTGAAGTAAAGGTTAGAATCAACTTTAATCTTGGTAAAGCCTAAGCTTGTCAAGAAAATATCAACTCTACCATACCAAGCTCTAGTAGCTTGCTTCAACTCATACATATCTTTCTTCAACCTGGATACGCGAGTATTTCTATCTTCAACTTCAAACGCTTGTGGTTGTTCTACAAACACTTCTTCTTCAATAACACCATTTAAGAAGGCTGTTTTCACATCCGTCTATTCTATYATGTCACAAACATACTCATTGGTTTTATTTGGTGTTTATCACAATATAGTTCTAAAATAGGTCACTAGCTTAGCTATATACCTATGCAAATGTGTAGCRTATTCTTTAGAGACAACAGATATTACAGGACCTGTATTGGATGCAAATTAAAAGGGAGGTGCTTTCAGCAACAACTTGGGGTTGCTTAATATCTTCCTTTAGAGGACCACCTTATTCTGCAAATTTGTAGTAGTTACTGATTTTTATAATGCAAATATTATTTCTCAATAACAATAATATAAGGATAACGAGTATTTACTGTTAAGTATAAGATTGCCCATATGGGGTCTATATATACTTTTGTTAAGATCTAGGTACCCCTGTTCTCACCATGGTACAGGAGGTCTGCACCGGCCACTTCAATTATCCCAGTCTAGCTGCTTACAACTTTGCTCATAGCAGTCCATTAGAACAGAGGCAAGCTTATACACCCCCGAGTCCTTATATCTTGTCATAGATTTTGATAGCAATGATAGGAAAATGCTCTAATTAGTACGTAGTTGAATGTGCTTGACTTTGCATATCACTCATCGAATTCCAAATCTTGTTTCAACATAGCACAATAACATTTAGAGGTGTGCTAATAGTGACAACTGCACTAACATAGATGAAATTATAAGCTGGTGAATATGAGTATACGTTTGTTACATAAAAATAAATGACGTATGAAAGCCAATAGCTATGACATATTGGTTAACTCTACTGCCATTTTCCGGTAGGTCGCCATATTTTACTAAATGTAGATCCATGGTAGCAGAACATACAATTTCAAATACTTTGTAAGATGAACCCAGATTCTAAAGACATAAGAATACTTGTTGATTTTGTACACATGCTGACGCGACTGTCATAGAAACATAATAGATTGCCAATACACCATATACTTCCTCAAACATCGCTGAAGCTAGGAGAGAAATTTTTCACTTCAATCAAATGGATCTATTCGTGGGTCATGTTCACTTGCCATTGCCATTCCAGTACAGAGACATGTTGGACACATAACCTGCATGTCACAGAACATAATCAAAAGAAGCATTACCTAAGGAAATGAAGATACTAAGCACTCAAGAATGAACAAAAATTCCAATACCAGCTGATAGAAGTTGAAACCTAAAACAAGCCTATCCCAAAAAGGCAAAAAAGGATAGACCGAAGATGATTATGAACACTGACAAAGAGAGGAGACAACACATATGGGAAGACATTGTCAAATGAAATAATAAAGGAAATCATTTTTAAGATGACTAGACCTGTTAGCACAATTTTTTACCCGCAAATCAGATCTGAAATAATAATAAATCAGTGAGAAAAAACTGTAATTTTAGAGAATACTGTCCCAAAGTGTCATGGACAGATCCCTCTCCGTTTGGGCTGGCGCTTGCCAACCTCAGGGGGGTGTCCCTAGGCCTTCTTCCTGCTGTCTTCAACCTGTAAATCTGCACAATAAGACCATAAGAACAACAGCAAAAAGATTGTTTGATGGTTACGATTAGACAGGTAAAGGGTTTGAAATGTTTGTTTCAATGTTTGGTGGTGGAATCCCTGCAACGTTAGCTGATAAAAGATGAAAATAAGAAGGGAAGATGCGCTATTAAGTGGCTAAAATACACCAAAATAACAGGCTAAAAACTTATAAATCATGCACAAACAACATTCACAATACCAACAATCCATGAGAGCTTGATACAAGCACAACAAGGTTCTATTTCTGAATAAGCCAAGCGCCTGAATGCGCCAAAGAGACAGATTACAAAAACGGTATCATGATGATCCTTTCACTTGAGAAGAGAAGCTAAAATAGAGAGAAAAGAAGAAGAGTTTGATGGAATACGCTGAAATTGAAGAAGATCCAACCTTGTGCCAATGGAGAAGCCCTGATAATATAGAGGAAGGGGGCACATATCCCGAGAGAATCCGAAAGGGAGAGGAGTCATGCGCCCCAAATCAAGAGAGAGGGAAGCCATGCGCTAGTACCATCTTGAGAGAAGTGGCGAGCAACATGAGTCAATGTGAGTGTGACACCTGTGAATCCATACAAGAGTGGAGGTAAGTCCAAGTGCTTTGAGTTTAACTGAGTCCACTGAATAGTAACTGAGATGTCACTAAGAGAGAAGTCCATGCATGCAATCATAAGTGAAGGAGAACTGATGGAGGAGAAGGGGGCACACTAGTTCATTTAAGAGTTCATTTCAGTTGAAATGACCGTGAACTAGAGAGAGAGGTGCGCCTTAGTGGAGTAGGACAAGGGATAGTGGAGTGAAGTGAGGATGAAGTGGAAAAGAGAGGGAGTTAAGTGAGGAGAGAGGGAGTTGAGGTGAGATGGAAGTGAGAGATAAAAGTGTTGATGATTGCAGTGTCGTGAGACATCCTCCAGGATACGTTCTCCTCTGAGACTGAGTTGAGTCGACCTGAGAGGGAGCCCAGTGTTGGGCACACCCACGTGATGGGGCATCGTTCTCCTCTGTGTACGAGTTGAGTTGTCCCCCAGTGGTTGGGGCATCGATCTCCTCTGAAGAGTTGAGTCATCCCCCTATGCTTGGGTGTGTCCATGTGATGGGTGTATCATTCTCCTCTATGTGATAGATGAGACGATGTGGTACTCCAGATGATTCTATTGAGTATGACGTCCCTGTGGCTGAGCACAGGTGGACGTGTCCCTAGTGGTTGAGCACTAGTGGACGTGTGGATCCCTTGCTATATTGTCTAAGAGTGAGATTTACTTGTAACCCTATTTATGTTGTAAAGGGTACAGGTCGACCCCGCCATGTAAAGATAACTAATATTGTAATTATTAATTATATTTATTATACTATTAAGCTGTACAGGTCGGCCCTATTGTGCCAATAGACACATCATTTGAGGTGATAAGTTTTGTAAAAATAAAGGTGAATCCCCATTGAGGATTACACACTTATCATTGTGTCATCTCATGATTTCAGAAGTTGAGGTCTGAAATTATGAGAACTGCAGCAACCTTTTGTGTGCTAGGTTTGGTGGTGAATGGGGGATCTTCTCTTGAGAATATAGCAAAGGATTGCTGGGTTTTCTTCCCTTGTGTAGAAGGGTTTCCCAGGATATTTCTTGTGATCTTGTGCATGGTTATTCTTCTTGTGATCTTGGTTTACTGCAGCTAATTATTGTTGCTGCAGTCATTGTGTATGGTTCAAGTAATGCTAAAATGAAATTAAACCTCATGCTTGAGCCAAACTTTAACATGGTATCAGAGCAGTACTTGAAGAAGACTTTTGCACATCAGAAAAAGGAAGCCGTGGGAGATAAATGGCTGCTAAACCCTTGCCACTGGTATGAGGAAAAGAAGGCCGGACCTCTCAATTTTCTGTGGTAAAATTGAGGCCGGACCTCTCCTTTCTGTGGTAAAATCTAGGGCTGCCTCTACCTAAATTCTGTTGGCTGGCCAAGCATTGTTTGAGGGCCAAGTATCCAAGGCTGCCATAGTCAATTCAAGCCTACAAAGGGTTGCCTCAACATCTTTTGTAGGACCGAAGGCTTAAAGAAGAAAGACAGCAGTATTAAAGGATCCAATTCAAATGAAGACTGTCCATACTAAATCTGTCCGCTAGCAATAAAAGAGACGTGGAGATTTACCCAATCGTTGAGCAGTAATGTGTGGACCATACAGTGGTTTATTGGATGCTATCATTGCAATTAAAATAAAGCATTCCGCCATTACTAGAGGTGAGATTAATCCATCAAGCCACAACCAACAGTCTTAGAATCATTTGTACGTCCAGCAGTACTGATAACTGATGCCTATAATGCCTTGAACAACCAACCTTCACGGTGCCAAAGAGATCAAGAATTTTTTTTGATATGATATCAAAGGTGCTACGTGGAGATGGCAATGTGCTCCTCCATGTGGAGATAGCAGGTCATGTGCTTGACCTTATATTATGTTTGGACCAACACTGGGTTCATCATCACTTAACTTACCCGATTTCCTTCTTAACTAATGTCACTACAAGTACAGTTGATTATGTCAAGAGCTTCCTTGAATGGATGAGTGATTCAATAGCGAAAACCTTTGAGCACACTCGTGACAATGCTTTCCAACTAAATTTGCCAATGGGTGTGCTCCAAAGTGAGATGTGAAGATACAAGGCCAGGTGATAATTTTGGGTGAGCTATGAAGACGATGTGATAGATGACACATTTGCAAAATTATCAAACATCTAGTACTTTCCAAATAATGAAAGCTTGAAGACAGTTGATGTAAGAGGTACATTGCAGATTTCAACAATGATCCTTGAAGTGACTTTTTTAGTGTGTGCTATAAGTGCACATTATTCAAGGAGACTAGACTTGCAGCTAGTAATGTGCAAAGAAAGAAACATTAGCCACCTCAAGAGAAGTCAAGGAATGCAAGCAAGAACGACGAGGAGTTCTTCTCTATCTCAGCTTTCTCACGAGGACTGAAAGAAAGATTGAGCATGATTGCAGATTAAGGATAACAACACCGGAATAGGAAGATGTCTATCCTTCAGAGTTCAGAGGGAGTTACTTGACTTAGAGGGAGTCAAACTATCTGAGAAGAAGGAAGAGACAATACCTTCTCCCCCTTTAGCAGTTCAAAGGGAGACAAACCATTGATCCAGTTGCTCCAGTTGATGTCCCCAGAGACATTGCAGTAGCCATAAAAGGCCTGCCCGGGCTCGACAAACTCTGCAGGAGGCAGAGGGGCATGCAGCTCCTCGAGACACATTTTGAGAGAGAAAGAAACCAAAGAGATTTCCGAGCTACATTTCAGCTATGAGCCACATCATTGATACTAAACCTTCCTGTCATGGAGAAGCAGCAGGTCAACAGGTATGGCAAGATGCCATGACAGCAGACTATCAGTCCATCATGAAGAATGATGTGTGGGATATCGTTCCGAGACCAGAAGGGAGGTCTGCAGTGACTTCCAAGTGGATCTATAAGATCAAGCGTGTAGTTGATGGAAGTGTCGAGAAAAACAAAGCGAGATTTTTAGCCAGAGGATTCTCACAGGTGAAGGGAATTGATTATGAGGATATATTTTCTCCTGTAGCCCGATACACTTCCATTCGTACTATCATTGCACTAGTTGCATCTATGGGTTAGAAACTACATCAGATGAATGTAAAGACAACCTTTCCCAATTGTGAGATTGAGGAAGAAGTTTACATCGAGCAGCCAGATGGATTCGTGAAACATACAGACTCACTGGATAGCAGCGAAGCATGTATTGAGATATCTACAAGGCACAGTTGGATATGGCCTGAGATATACCTCTAGTGTAGACATGAGATTGCAGGGATATGTCGATGCAGATTGGGCAGGGAGTGCAGTGGATCGGAAGAGCACATCCGGTTGTTGTTTTACCTTGGGTTTTGCCATGGTTTCTTGGTGCAGCAGAAAACAGAGCTCTGTGGCTTTGAGTATCGCAAAAGCAGAGTATATAGCGTTGAGTGTGGCAATTCGCGAAGCAGTGTCGCTTCAAGAGCTCCTTGCAGACTTATTTGATCATGAGATGGATTCTACCATTATTCACTATGATAACCAGAGCTGTGTGAAGCTCTCTAAGAATCCCATGTTTCACGATAAATCGAAACACATTGAGATAAAATATCATTACATCAGAGACATGGTGCAGAGGAAAGCAGTACATGTGCAATACCTTCCTCCACATGAGCAGATTATAGATATCTTCACCAAATCGCTTTCCAAGACGAAGTTCAAGTACTTTCGTGAGAGACTTGGCCTGGTGGAGAATGCCTCCCTAGCTGAGAGGGAGTGTTGATGATTGCAGAATCGTGAGACAGCCTCCAGGATACATTCTCCTCTGAGACTGAGTTGAGTTGACCTGTGAGGGAGCCTAGTGTTGGGCACACCCACGTGATGGGGCATTGTTCTCCTCTGTGTGCGAGTTGAGTCGTCCCCCAGTGGTTGGGGCATCGTTCTCCTCTGAAGAGTTGAGTCGTCCCCTTGTGGTTGGGTGTGTCCATGTGATGGGTGTATCGTTCTCCTCTGTGTGAGAGATGAGACGATGTGGTACTCTTGATGATTCTGTTGAGTATGACGTCCCTGTGGCTCAGCATAGGTGGATGTGTGGATCCCTTGCTATATTGTCTAAGAGTGAGATTTACCTGTAACCCTAATTATGTTGTAAAGGGTACATGTCAGCCCCACCATGTAAAGATAATTAATATTGAAATTATTAATTATATTTATTATATTATTAAGATGTATAGGTCGGCCCTATTGTGCCAATAGACACATCATTTGATGTGATAAGTTTTGCATAAAAAAAGGTGAATCCCCATTGAAGATTACACACTTATCATTGTGTCATCTCATGATTTCAGAAGTTGAGGTATGAAATTATGAAAACTGCAACACCCTTTTGTGTGCTAGGTTTGGTGGTGAATGGGGGATCTTCTCTTGAGAATATAACAAAGGATTATTGGGTTTTCTTCCCTTGTGTAGAAGGGTTTCCCAGGATATTTCTTGTGTTCTTGTGCATGATTATTCTTCTTGTGATCTTGGTTTACTGCAGCTAATTATTGTTGCTACAGTAATTGTGTATGGTTCAAGTAATGCTAGAATGAAATTAAACCTCATGCTTGAGCCAAACTTTAACAAAAAGGAGGCGCCCTGGTGAACTGAAGAGAGTTATACTCCAACTCATGACTAAGTGATAGAGAGAGAGAGAGTGAAGTAGGAGAGAGAAAAGGTGGGTGCCCCAATTAACTCAAGCAATCCACCTTGTAACGATTACTATGTGCCACTTCACCCTTTAACTCATGCATGCGCCCAGTTCACTGAAGATACTGAGTTTAGACTCATGATTAAGAGAGAGGAAAGGTAGGTGCCCTCACTGAGGTGAGAGAAAGATGGTAGGCGCCTCAGTTAACTCAACTAAAGTACCTTGTCAGCTCCTCCAAGTGCTAACACACCTCCTAACTCAAACATGCGCCCTGTTAACTTGGTCATAACCTCAGTCAACTCAAGAATCATGCCAAATCACTTCTTGTTCCATGTATGCGCCCTACCTCTGCCATTTTTCATTGTTAGAGGCTACCACGTGTCACACTCAGAGGGTCCTGTTATCCCTGATTTTTAGGGATAACCAGGAGATCATGTCTCGAGGCCCACAGTTCCTAGAAATGGAGTACCGAGAGTAGGATTGACCCGAGCATAGCCCTGGAGGGTGTTAGAATATAGAAGGTGGTGTGCTCGTTTTACCATTGACGATACCTTCGTCACCCAACCATAGGCCGAAGCCTCCCTCCGAGCACCTTAACGTTGACTGAGAATTCCTCCGGAAGCAAACCCTAGGCTAGATAGCCAAACAAAGAGTAGTGCATCAATCCCCAAGGATAGCGCATCACAAAAAGATGATCAGATGTTCCAAACCCTAGCCAAGAGATATTCAAGCCAAAACTGAGAACTTGTTGTTGCTGCAGCTACACCAGCTCTTTCTCCAAACCTGCGCACCAAACTGCAACTGCAGTGCGCACCAAACTGCAGAACTGCAATTCTGAGATGCTGCAAATGAGAACTGGCTCCCTGTATTTATAGTAATCCTGCCAGTTTTGCTGGGGCCGACTTCTCCTTCTGGGTATGTGTCTGTTCAATATATTATTATAATTTTTGGCCAACTTCTTCTCTTGGAGGCTAATAGCCTAATATAAATTATCTTCTTGAGCCGACAAGGCTTCTAGGGTTATTAGCCAATTCATTAGGGTTTCTATTGCTTCCCGGAGTCTTCTATTCTCGTCAGGTTCACACGTGGGGGTAAATACCTCTCGCAGCTACCATAATATTAACAGAGGGCCCATCCTTTTCTTCTCTTATCAGATTCGTCTTGTCAGCAACAGCAGCATCCATCACCTTCGGCTTGGTCTTGTATCGGAGGAGGTTCTTGCTCCATGAGGTAATTGGTCCAGGTATCATGGTATGTGTCACTTTTGATCATTAAAACCTTTGAATATATGCATCTGATTCCTTTTATCTCTAACAACTGCTTGGATCTTACATTAGCCCACTTGACCATGCCCTGGGAGATTGACAGGGTATCCTAGCAAGTCTGTGCCCATAGGTCTGGGTTTGCCACTAGGGGATTTTTGAAAAGCCATCGTCCGCTCCCCTCATAGCACCACTATTTCATCTTATCTCCCGCTCACTTGTCCCATTCCCCTTGTTCGGGAATTGGGTTGACCTATTTGTAGGATTGCACCTTATCTCGTAGGAAGAAGGGGCTAAAGGCCCAGAAGG
>JASDQU011025123.1:43363-58807 GCA_032191745.1 Picea mariana | reverse complement strand
GTAAGACTAAAGAAAAGTTTGATGAAAATGATAATCTATTGTTTTTAGAGTTAAGGAAGGTTTGCAAGAATGTGATCATATACACCAGGTCTATTACAGAGCTACAAATCAGATTTGGATGATGAAATTGATGAGGGATTTTGGTTGAGGTACATGTTGAGTACATGGTTGAGACAAGTAGTTGATGAGTTGACGCACATACATGAGGTGTATAGTTGATGATGTTAGTACATATTGATGAGTCATAGTTGATTAGTAGTTGACACATGATTGGTACATACTTGACACATGGTTGGATGCACTTGTTTATGGTTCATGTTGATTACAGGTTGGTGCATGGTTGATGCACTTGTTTATGGTACAGGTTGATTACAGGTTGGTGCATGGTTGATGCACTTGTTTATGGTACATGTTGATTATAGGTTGAGGTACAGGTTGATGCATGGTTTAGATTTATTGGTACAGGTTTACATTGGTATATCTCACAGTGATAGTGTGACAGTGGTTCCATCATTCTACTTCTACTTCAGGGTGGCAGGACGGGGCAAGGACAGGTGGTTGTAGCCACCTTCCGATTGTAGCCGGAGAACATTGGGGGTTGTAGCCAGAGATTTGGGGAGTTGGAGCTTCCCTCAGGTTGTAGCCTGAGAAACTAGGGAGTTGGAGCCTCCTTTTAGTTGCAGCTGGAAAACAAAGGAAGTTGGTGCTTCCAATGAATGTAATTCTTCAAGACATATAAGAAAAATCGTTTCGTGGTTTTCTCCCGATTTGAGTTTCCACGTAAAACACTGGTGTACTGTGTATGTGTGTGATTGTTTATTTATTACTGCTCATTATTGGATAATAATTCTACATTGATATAAAATTTGAAGAAAAAGGATTAATATTATGTTATTACTGATTCACCCCCCCTCTCAGTAATCCAATAGGTTATAGGCGACAAGATCCCGGTTCAAACTATATTGCCAGAACTTGACAAGGAAGGAAAAATCATATTGGAACCTGAAGCCATCACCGACACAAGAATTCGCCAGCTGAGGAATAGATCCATTTCAGAGTATCTCATTAAATGGAGGAAACTACCAGCTGAAGATTCCATTTGGGAAGATGAGTCTTTTATACAGAAGCATCCAGAGTTACTCAAGCGTTGTAGACAACACTTGTCTCAAGATGAGGGGCATGTTAAGCCCTAATATTGGCTCATTACCCCTTAATTAGGGCATATTATATTAGTAATGTTATTTTATTTATGTCGGCTTTAGGCCATTAGTTGTAATTATACCTCCTAGTCTCCTGTATATACCAAGGAGACATTTTCATTTTGAATCATCTTGTACTTGAACATTTAAGTGGGGTAAAAGGAGGTTGCCCCCTCGAAGAGGCTTATTATCTGAAATTGTCTCTTTTTCAAGGCGTTGAGTACTTTTTCTGAGGTTTTTCTATGCTATATTGGTATTTGGTTCTTAATAGTGACACTCCGTCAACTAGTGACGTTAAGGTTGGTAAGAAGAATAAAACTTTCAAATTTCCTTGTATGTTATCCGAAGGTGATCATTACTCTCACCTTTTCCCCTGTATGCACAAGGATTCTTATCTTTTGGAAAAGATTCAACTTCCAACTGGTTATCATAATATCTCCCCCAAACCATCATTAGTTGATGGACTGGTCAATCTGATTCCATCCTCGGTTAGTTCGGTTGATCAGGTGGTCAATCTGGTTTCATCCTCAGTTGAACCACTAACCCAAGTAGCTAATCCAGTTCCATCATCGATCAACCTGACTCTTCATCTGAAAAGTGAAACCAAAGTGACTGATCTAGTTTCGTCATCGATCAACCCCACTCTTCATTTCAAGATTGCCAAAGTGGTCGATTCAGTTCCATCATCGATCAATCCCACTCCTCCCTTGAAGAGTGCAACAAAAGTGGTCGATCCGGTTCCATCATCAGTCAATCCCACTCCTCATTCAAAGAGTGAGGATGTCGCCCAGGTCTACCTCATTAATACTGATTCACCTGGACAAGGGGGCACTCCTCCCATCCCGATGGCACTCCCTTCAAGCAATCATATGAGTTCTATTAATTGAAATCATTTGACGGAACCCCATCTTCTTTCTTACGTGCCTTTCCAAATCATCATACATGTTTGTGATAAGAATATTCCTAACACTATACTAGATTAAGGTGCTTGTGTTAGCATCTTATCCACAAATTCTTGGCAAGATTTTTCATTCCCCGCAGCTTGCACCCGTGACTCAGAATATTTTAACGTTTTACAAAAGAGTTAGTCAACCTTTAGGGATCCTTCCTTAGTTTTCAGTTACTTTGGGAGAAAAAATGGTCTACGTCAATGTGATGGTATTTCACGACCCCTTGGACTTTAACTTGCTCCTCGGGTGAGACTATGTCTATGTTATGAGAGATTTTGTGTCCACTCTCTTTTGAGTGATATGTTTCCCTTACAAAGGAAACATAGTAACAATCGACCAACTTTCATTCAGTGACCCTCATCTGATGGTCAACCATCCACCTTCCCTAAACGGTCCATACATACCATCGATGTCCACCTCGCCGCAGGTCAATTATGTAATGAGCTGCTCCATGCGTTCAACCCTGCATGAGAGGGAATATATCCCTTCTCCTGAATTAGATTTGGTAGTTGAAATGGTCATCTGTTCAATAGGTCTATTAGAACTAGACTTCCCTACCCTTATTGAGGTCGTCAACATGTATTCCTTCTGTATTGTTTTTCTTCCATCTAGTGAAGAACTCCCAGAAGCCATTGTTGACATTTGTCCCTTGACATGTATTCCTTCTGGAGCATTTTCCTCTTGGAATTCATGATCAAGGAGGGGTCTTGAGCATAATTTTTCTTCTCTGTAGAAAGCTTGTTAAAAAATGAAACACAATCTAAGAGCATATTTTTTCTTCTCTATGGCAAGCTCGTTAAAAAATGAAACATTGGTCTTGAGCATAGTTCTTTTCATGTGTCAAGCTCGTTAAAAAATAAAAAAGTCACCTCTACTATCAAGTCAAGTATTTTCACTAGATCTCGTAGAAATCAAGTCGAGTATTTAGCTAGACCTCGTAGATGTCGAGTTAAGTCTTTCGTTAGGTCTCATATTTGAACCTTCCTTTCATCAGCCTTAGTGAGTTGACCTTTTTTCCTCATTTGGTTCATAAATCAGTGACAATATAAGCGTCGACGAATGAAACGAATCTTGGGGGGGCATGTGTCTAGCCTTTGATTATCATTCTAGATTTAAGCTGCTAGCTTTTAAATCTGGGGGCAGAGTACGAACCATCCATGGGTATCCCTCAAAACCTTTGGAAATTACGTCGAGAAATTACAAGAATAGTTTATTTTTGTTTCAAGCTTGTGTAAAACTGAAACCAATACTGAGCTTAGTCTTTGTTCTTTCTTGTGCTCGTAAATACATGAGAATGTGAATAAGTATACTTTTATCACTTTTTCAGAATCGTAAAGGTTATATGAAAAAGGAACCCCTTGGAGTTTTGTTTAAGCTCTTTTCAGACTCTCTAAACATGAAAATATTACCGAGTGATCTTGCTTCCTTTCACACTCATTAAAAGTTTTGGAAGGGCATCTTTTGAGTGGTAGTTTATATTTTTTGGCCTTGCAAGACTAATTATGAAAAATGAACACTCTAATCAAGCATGATTAAATTATTTCTCCCCTATATTGTTTTACACTTTTTTCGGGCTTAGGAGACTAAATTTACGAAAAAGTCATCCATAGAGTCGCCTTTAAGTTCTTTTCAGACTCTTCAAACGTGAAAAACCACCAATTTTTCCTTCTCTAGACTTGCTAAACTACACATTGAAGGACCCATATGGGAACAAACCCTTACTTCTTCTAGTTTGTTAAATAAAGGAAGAGGAACTTACCAAAGGTGAGTTATATCGAGCATGTGTTACCCTCCTTGAGCTCCTTAAATGAAAAAGAGGTACTCATATATCTGTGTGGGGGAAAAATTGAAGGAAGTGGGTCAATTTTTTGGGAATCCTTCATGGCAGCTATTGTCTCCCTTGAACATGGCACCTGTTTGCATCTCGTCTTACAATTGGGTAATCTGCTTGTCTCCGAGTCATACCAATTCCATGTGTCGCCATACTTTTTAGTCCAGTCAAAGAGTGCTCTTATTTCCATCACATTACTTTCTTGGTACTCATCAAGTCAATGTTTCCAATTCATTTGTCATGCATCGCAATGTTCAAGGGAAGTTTCACTTCAAAACATCCATCTGCAGTATTGCTAGTTTCCATTTTCTATGTCAGTCCATACTCATGCGATTCACCATATTACATCACTTTCTCATGTCATTTTTGTGTTGATGATGGGGGATACAACAAGGCCCTCCTTTCACGAGTCTTTTCCTGTCGATTTCAACACATCATCCAAGAATTAGACTTAGAAACTAGTTAGTACCTTAGGACCTACATGCCTCAATGGTAGGCCTCCTCTCTTTCGACAATAGTTTACATCATTGTCCTCTAATCGGATGATTCCATGAATTTTCAACCTCCACGCATTTATTCACATTCACTGGAATGTACTAGGTTACCTTGGGATTCATTGACATCATTGGTGATTTCCCTCACACTTGTTATTGATTTACCTAAATTATCGGTAATTAAGTGGTTTCTACATTGTTCAACATCAAATGATATATTCACATGGCTAGATTCGTACCACATCGGGATTGAGATGAAGACCCTCAGTTGAGCATTCAATCTGTTATCTTCTTTTCACAGTCTATGATGGAAATCATCTGAGCATGCTGATATATATACTATCACATAGATCCACATTGTATTAGTTTGTGGCTATGTTTTATCATCTCGTAGCTCCACTGTGTATTTTTCGTGGCTACGAATCAGTTCATGTCAAGGAGGTATGGATTCACATTGTATCTCTGGTGTCCATATCCTTATTCATTATTTTTCATGGATCCTTAGTGTGTTGGTCAACGACCGTGCTTTGAGTCATCTCGTATTCCGAGCATAGGTATGCCTGCCTCAGAATTGGAACATATATTAATATTGTTTGATGATTGTTTGCAGCTTCTGTCGGGTTCTCCAACTCCACACCCTTGCATTGAATAATTGTAAAGTGTTTTGACCATCATTTTCTCTTCTGACCTCACATTTTAGGGGGAAATGTGTTACACATCAAAATGCCACACTTAAGTATCTCACCCTAAGTGTCACAAGTGTCGTATGCACCTTGGTAAGTGTCGTCAAGTGTCGTATTCAAATTACTAAGTGTAAAATGCACTTTAATATGTGTTATATGTGTTTCAACCCCTTTAAACCATCACAGAACATTTTCCATGATCCCTAAGTCATATTGGAGGAAGAAACACATCATTTCAAGGCCAAAAACACACTTTTTACTTGAAAAATTGACCATTTTTTGGGCATTTTTGAAGGGTAGCGCCCCCCCTAGCCATGCTGGGGGAGTGCTACCCCATACAAAAATTCTCCCTTTACCTTATTTAGGGAGTGCTAATATAGAATCAATGCTCTGTCTATAATTATAGGGGAGTGCTGATTTTGGTTAGAGGAAAATTTGGAGAATCCCTTCTCTTTCTGAATGCCAGCTCTTGGAGATGAGGTTGGTTTGTATCGAATGCTATCCTATGGAAATATCCTAGGATCATATACTAACCTAAAGAAGTCATATCCTAAACTAATCCCCAAATCTACTCACAGTGGTTGAGCCTCCCAAGCCTATAAAAGGAGGTTATTCCAAGGTGAAGAGAGGACAAACAAATATATCAAATTTACGATCTTGGGATTCATGCAAGGGTCTCAATGAGGAGAGCTTGGAGGAGTGCTGAATAATCATCCATGTTCTTAAGTATTCTCTTTGGGTTCTCATTTTAATATACTTGGCCTATTTCCTTCAAGCTTGTGTATTCTTGCATGCACTTGTCTACTATTCTTTCGATCTTTGTAGATGAATTTATTTGATATAATATTGTAGAGTAGGATTTCTTTGTTTCTCTTTGTTCTCCATTGCATTTCAGGTATCAAGTTGTGCTAAATAGTTTGGATATCAATCTCGGATTGGAAGCAACAAGGACAAACTTTGAAACAAGGTGCATCACACCCTTTCTCCCTCTCTCTCTTTTTGATTAGTTAAACTAGATTCAAAGAGATGTTAGTGTCCACTTGTGTTTTTCTATCTTGGTATTAGAGGTCTGTAATCCAATGGAAAATTCACTTGTCTGCAGGGGAATATTTTCATAACATTCACAGAGATGAAACTGATGATGTGATAGAATTGAATCCAATAGAATGAAAAATAATGAGATGCAAATCGTTCTTTTCAATGAACTCTATGTATGGGAAGGAGAAGAGTTCTATTCTTCTTAACAAAAGAAAGTACTCAAATATATGCAACTTTCAATTTCTAGGATCAAGATGATACCAAACTACCAGGAAAATCTTTTCGAAAACTGAAATGCACATGCAAAACTAGCTCTTTTTCCAAACGTGTACCAAAACAAACTTCCTAAAGAATGCAAAAATTCCTTTGTTTGATTATGCATGAAATCATATATGCAAACTTTTTCACTTCTTAACTTTCAATTGAAATGAAAGATATCTATGTTTGACACAAGGAAATCCGAGGCAAAAAAGAGATCAAAGAAAGTGCACTAAAAGGGCGACGGGTATCGAAAGAAAACAAGTGTGAGATGACTTGTTCTGAATCAAGGACTCGAAGATGCATAAGAGAGAGAAGACAAACACTCATAAAAAACCTAAAAATGAGCAGCAGGAAACAACATTCAAGGCTAGGTTGGGGTAAAGAAGAGAGTCCTAATTAGTCAGAAAGTGAGATGTTTCAATGAGGACAAAAAGGGCTCAATACAAAACAAACTTTGCAAACTCTAGTTGATGAAAACTCTTAAACAAGCAAGCAATCTGAAAGCTTTGCGAGACGAAGATCAGAGAGCTAAAAGGTAGGATGAAACAAGAGATCTAGTTAACCCAAGAGGACCACAACTAGAAGAAATTTGCAAACTCAAATAAGGAAATGGAATGAGTAATAAATGTCAATTTCTCAAGAAAACAAAGCCAAAGACAAACTAGGAGACTCTGGGCTAAAAGCCTCTCCAAAGCAGACTGAGAAAAGCAGGTAAGAACTAAGAAAAAACACCTAAAAGAGGATATTGACGCTCCTTTTACCAAAAGAATAAAGCACCATGGCGCCCACTAGGAGGCTTTAAGGGAGCTCCAGTCAGGCTAGTGGTGCCCTAGTGTCAACTCCAGGGGAGTGCCAGTTCTGAAAAAGGTTGAAAATGGCTTCCAATAGCTAAATCTTAGTAGAGACTCAATCAATGGCTCTGTAAAATATTCAAAGGAGAATAGGGAAGGGGAAATATATTAGAATGAAGCATAAAACAAGAAATATCTAATCACAAGCAAGGATTCAAGGTGAAACAAAGGAAATACTAGTCAAATTTCTTCCCCAGTAGAGTCGCCCTCTTTTTGTTGTGAGAAATCTTACATTGTGGACAGACTAAGCTCCCCTTTGGACCAAGACCCATATCTTTGGTCCAAATTTAGAAGTGAACAAGTGGTTACTACTTTCCCTATATATCTAAATCAATCAATCAAGAAAGAGAGAAGAAGAATGTGGCATACCTTTTGCGATGTTCGTCCTCGCTACTCCAATCCTTGGGCTTGATCTCCAAGCTCCTCAATGTGATTGAAGTCGTGCAAAGACTAGCAAAGGAAATCTTCCTCCTACTCTATATGATAAGGTAAAGCATATCTATCTATGAAGAGTGAAATGACAATAGACAATCAAATGTAGATGTATAACACATGAACTTGAAGGGAATAAGCCAAGTTTATATTAATTGGAAATCCAAAAGAAGGCACTTACAAAACATGTTTGACGATGTAGTAACTTCTCCAAGATCTCCTCGTCTAGCCCTTGCATGAAAAACTTGAAATAAAAATGTCGATGTTGCTCCTAGGATCAAAGGTTTGACATCTGAATTATTCCCACCTTCACCTTGGAAATACCTTCAATATATAGGATTGAGAGGCTTAATCACGATGAGATAATGAGGGAGATGGTTGAGGATATGGCTCCTTAAGTTGGGTTAGATCCTAAGATAGAGCCATAGTATAGGATTTGAGAACAACCAACCTCATCCCTTAAGAGCTGACCCTGAGGAAAAGGTGGGAGATCCCATATTTCCCTCTAACCAAAATAGTCCCCCCCCCCTAGTGAGAGACAAAGTGTCATTGAAACCCCCTTAACATGGTAGGGGGAGCACCGGTTATCCCTAATAATGGGTAGGGGAGCGCCACCCTTGTAAAATTCCCCAAAATGGTGAAATTTCCAAGAAAAAGGTGTGTTTTGACTGTCAAATGATGTGGCTTCTTCTTCCAACATGACTTAGGGACTGTGACAAATGTTTATATGGTTTCAATGGGTTGTGACACTTGGTAAGGTGCATACGACACTTGATACAATGCATGCGACACTTAACAAGGTGCATACATCACTTTTCGATACTTGTGACACTTAGGGTGTGACATTTTGACGTGTAACATCCATGATCAAACTTTCACTTATCAAGGACTTGCAAAGACAAAAAAGTACACCATCCAAGGGTCTGCAAGTCACAATATCGTGCCAAGTAATCCATATCTAATAAAGGAACCACCTGAACATGTGCATCAAATCCCCAATTTTCAAAATAAATAAATGCTTAAAGACCTTATACAATTTACAAATTTAGATATGGGAGGGGTGTCATAATTCCCTATTGGGTGAACCAATTCCTCAAGTATGGGATGTTCCCAAGGAGAATTATTTTTAATTCATGTAGTGAATATGAGGTGGATGGGCTTAGACTTCTAGGTATGGGGTTTCATGATATACAAGGGCTCATATTGTCTCATTTATGGGCGCCTTTGTTGAGGGATAGCCACATCCTTTTCCTCTTTTTGTTTTTCAAGCATATTTTTACAAGCCCTTTATTAGACATTTATTTTGCATGTGTCACCAAGTTGAAGACAATAAGGTGAACTAAAAAGAAAATTCATATCCCACATATTCTCTACCTTTGTTTGCATGCCTTTCCAAGTTGAAGACAATAAGGGGCACTAAAAAGGAAATGCAGAGCCCACAAACACTCTACCTTGGAAAGTGTTATTGATTAATTAGTTATTTATTTTATGGGTCCCTCACTTTTTTGAGAAGCATTTCATTTCTCTCAGGATCCGAGGGTGAGCCTTTATTTCATGATGTTTTTTCTAGGGAACCTATGATCCTAGTGGCCCCTTCTTCCCATGAAATGAGCTAGATGCCCTTCTTAGGTCAATAAGCTCAAAAACCTAAAAGATGGGGAAAAGGAGGGGAAGAAGTGATGGAAGGTGGAAATTATGAGCAATAATGGTACGATGACCCTTCAAGGAGACCCTCTGGTAGCAACCCTTTCCCTAAGGGTGGCCACTTACTAGGAAACCATGACACTCACCAAGGTGAAATAGGGAAAAACACATAATTTTCAAGCAAATGTTTCCAAAATCAAGAAAGGATCCTTAGACACATGTTCAAATGCTCCAAATATTAAAATTACACTTACCACAACACCTAACTTGTTACCTCATGAAGAAATACATGTTTTCCTCTATGTGCCAAGATGGGTGTGGTGGATGGTGTTGTCATCAATCACATGGTGATGTGTGGTATGATAGGGGCCCTTGCTTTCCCATCTACCTCTCAGTACTCCATATCTGCAACCTGAGGGCCTTGAGACATCATCTCCTTAGTTATCCCTAGGAAAGGGGGATAACAAGGGTCTTAGGTGATATATGATGAGTAAGCCTTAACAAAATGTATGGTTGTTTTGTTATATGAAATGGGATGAAAATGGAAATGGAATAAGGAATATATAGGAAAATGAATGAAAAGAACAAAGAATCAAAATAGATGAAAGGAAACCAATTCCTATTGATCAAGGGATAATGGAGTCATGAAGTACTATACAAATGGAAGGACTTTATTTGTCACACTCACAACTACTTCAATGAAGGCCACTATCAATGAAAGGGTTGTTTTCCACCTTCAAATACTTAATGGTGAAAATATATTTTATGAATTCACCTTTAAAATTATATGAACTCGAGGAAAAGGAACTAATGTTTGTTACATTTACCCTTAAAGCGATTGTTGGAAATTCATATGAAATGAATCTTTGATAGCCCTAGAACATGCCACTCATCAACAAAATATAAAAGTGTTGTATTATTTATGAATTATTAATCCAAAATTATAATTGGTTTATTAAAAGAATGGCAATAAATAAAATAAAACAACAAGTAAATCTAGAGGGAGAAACCTCCTCACATTGATTTACTCCTGAATTATACCGAGGCTTTTATATTAAATTGAAAAACAAGAAAAATTTCTATATAGTTTCACAACAATAAACCTTACACCAAAATTGGAAGTTATACCTCATGTCTTCAATAATCATCAATATCGATAGTAAAAATAAGCTCCATCATTCTTTAACTCCTAAGATCCAATACTTTATCACTTCTCTAACTCCTAAGTCTCTAAATGCCAATTCCTACCAAATGAAAGGGAGAGAAGCTCCTCTTTATATACAAGGAAATTCATCTCTCTTGCAATAAAATACAATATTTTTATTGGAGAAATCTCATGAGTGTGGTAAGTATATCTCCCTAGGATCTTCCTATTGATCCTAGATAGATAATGGGGCTAGACTTCTATGGTTTCTCTAGATCTAAAACACATAATTCCTTTTATAACTGGAGGGGATAGAGTGGCATACCTTAGTCCTATAGGCTATTTTTACGTGTCCTAGTTGTTGCAGCTCGTGAGATCTAGTTCCATCTTCTGCAACCTGCTTCCTACACAAAAGCAACAAAAAACACCAATCTCCTTCTTCTCCTAGTGTTAGAAATCACTATTTCTATTCATATCTAACCTGATCCATCCATCACAAGATCAGATCCAAACATTTGCAAATGCAAATTAAATACAAACATATTCAAAGGGGGAAACTAATGATCTATTCATTAACATGAAGGAATTACATCAAACTCATACCTTAGATGTTGATGCACTCCCCTTTGGCTCCTTGCTCCTTGCTTCTCTTCAACTTCTAGATCAGGCTAGGAAATGTGTTTTCTGGCTATTGTGAATAGGAAAAACACCTCTGCAAATGGACAACATAACCCTGCAAATTATTCTTCCTCCTCTTGCTTAAGACTTTACTTTCTTATATAGATCCTTGGAAATGGCTTGGGAGAGCTTCTAGATCTTCTATAACCCAATAGAAACTTGAATGATGTGAGTTCCTAGGTTCATGCCTCAAAGATACAACTCACCCATCACTTAGATCTTCATAACTCATTGAATCTATAAGGTTACATAGATCATCACTTGTTTCACTATAGATGAAATGTGATGATCATCGCGTGTTGTGATCCAGATTTATGAGCATAATGAAAGGAATAACAAACTAAGTACAATAACACAAAGATACAGAGAACAACAACAAATATCCAGTGAACAATAAATTCTATTGAATAAATAAAATAGGTTGAAACTATAAAACTGTAGAACTAGAAACAACTTGCTCGAAAGGTGGTAGTTATCTCTGAGAAGAGATATGGCTGCTATGCACATCCATCTGAGCAGAATGATTACAATGAGGATCCAAAGGCCCTTTTAACATTACATGAATGAAAAAACCCTAGACATCCAAAAAACTAACCCTAGGAGATGAAACACCAAAAGTTATGTGGGCCCCGATGGGTAAGTTGGTACCTCAACTTCCCGGGGTCGTAACTTTTGCATACGACCTCCGTTTTAGGAGCGTGATAGCTCGTTGGAAATGTCTTCTCGAGAACTATACATTATGCCATAAAACTTTGACTTTGTCTATAGTTTGACTGTGGCAAGCCAAAAAAACTACTATTTAGGGCCCCAAAATAGCCCTGGAAGTACAAACAGATGTGCTGACATGAAAACTTTAAAACAAGCGAGTTGGATTAGGTGGGTGTCCACCAGTCTCCACCTAGAAGATGTGTAGGGATTCTGACAGCCATGAAAGTGTAGAACACACAATTACAAATAATTACAAAAGAATGTGCTGAACTACAAACTGTCAAGAGGAGCTAGTTGGAATAGGTGGGTGGCCACTAATATCCACATGGATCAGTCCCCCCCCCCCTTTGGAAGCAATGGTATCCATTGCATTGAGTTCCCCCATCAGGTGAGAAAACTTTTGTTGAATTTGGCCCCGGGTGAGCCATTTGCCTTGGTATATGAGTTGCCTTGCCTTGGTAACCTGATAAAGCTGGATCCTCTGCTGGCGAGTGCCCTTGACCTGTGTGTCCACAATATGATCAGTGGATTCCTGTTCTATGTAGTCAGGGTTGAGCTCTATTGGTGTCAACTATTTTGCGATCTCTGAAGTGTCCAATAATGGTGGAAAATATGGCTGAAGGAGGTCCACATTGAAAACTGGGTGCAAGCCAAGGAAGGGTGGAGTGTTGAGCTCAAAAGCATTGCTACCCACAACCTTGGTGATAGTGTAAGGCCCATAGATAAGTGGGAAGAGCTTCCAATGGTGCCCTGTAAGGTGTTCTTTTTGCAAATGTAAATAGAATTTGTCTCCCACCTGAAACTGGTGTGGTACCCAGTGTTGATCATGGCGCTGCTTGTACTTTGCATTGGGTTTCTACAAAATATCATGGACTTGTTGCCGGATGTGATGAATCCGCTCAATGAATCTGGTGGCTTTATCGACCTCAGACTGAACATGGGAAGATTATGCCTATGTGGTTGTGAGAGGTAGTGCAACATCAATGGGACCCAAGGTTTGGAATCCCAGCCCCACTTGAAATGGGCTATGGCCAATGGAGCTATGGAGAGGCCTATTGTAGTTGTGTTGAACATAGGGAAGACTCTCATCCCATGTATGCAAATGCTTAGAGTTGTACATGTGCATGATGTGCACAATCATCCGATTGATGACCTCTGTCTGGCCATCAGTTTGGTGGTGGAAAGCAGTGGATTTAGTGAGCTTGGTGTGCAACAGTGACCAGAGACTCGAAAAAAATGTGATAAGGAACCTGCTGTTTCAATGTGAGGTGATGGTCTATGGTATCCCAAAGTGGACCCACACCCATTCGAAGAAGAGCTTGGCAGTATCTTTCGCCGTGATTCTCTTCTTGCAGGCTATGATAATGACCATCTTTGAAAACTGATCAACCACCACAAATACACAATCATTACCGTGCTTGGTGGATGGAAGGCCAGACATGTAATCCATCAAGATGGATTCCCAAGGCCTCTAGGGAGTAGGAAGAGGGGTGTATAAGCCTTTCTTCTTGATGGATGGCTTGGAAATGGCACAGACAATGAAATATATGATATACTTGCTGACATCTTGTCAAAGTTTTAGCCAATAAAAATGTTTCTGTAGAATGACCAAAATTTTCTCCACGCCAAAATGTCCCGCCATCCGACTGTAGTGAGCCTCCCAAATCAGATTTTCATGCTCACTTGTGGGAACATAGAGGTAGCCTAGATGGCATAAAAATCCATCCTATATGTGAAAATCGGTGACATTTTCTCCTGTACCCAAGAGATGATAGGTGGTGGTGAAGTTAGGGTCACACTGATAAAGTTGGAGCCACTCAGATGCCTCATGCCCACAATAATGGAGCACAGTGGTGAGTGCAACAATGGGAGGGCGAATGAGGCAGTCAACGACATGATTTGTGCTTTCATGTCCTATACTTGATGTTGATATGGAACTGCTATACGTATGTGGACCACTTTTGATGGCGTTCATTCTCCAACTTCCCTTGTGTATGTATGAACTACAGATGCTTGTGATAAGTGTGGATGGTTGTCTCCTTTCCTAGAATGTAATTCTTCCATTGACGACATGCTTGTACAATGGAATACATTTCTTTGTCATAGGTGGGGTATTTTTGGACATTATTTGAGAGTGTTACATCATGGTATGCTACTAGATGACCATGATGAGTGAGGACTTCTCCTACAACATAGTCAGACACACTGGTCTCAATATCGAATGATTGTTGCAGATCAGGTAAGTAAGGAGAGTACTGGAGCTGCATACAAACAATGCTTCAGATCATCAAATTCTTGTTGTTGTGCCTGCCCCCATGTGAAATTTTCATTTCCACCACCCTTGGTTACTTAGTTGAGGGCCCATGCAATATGGGAGAATCCCAACATGAACCTTTGGTAGAAGTTGGAAAGTCCCAAGAAGCTTCGAAGCTCGGTTAATATGGTTAGGGCTGACCAATCACAAATGACTTGGATCTTAGCTAGATCCACATGTACCCCATGCTCATCAACAATGTATCCCAAGTATTGGACCCTGTTCATGCCAAAGGAGCATTTTTCCAAGTTGGCATATAACTTGTGTTGTCGTAGAGTGCCCAAAACCTGCTGAATATGCTGCATGTGCTGCTCCCAAGTTCTATTGAAGATGAGGATGTCATCAAGATATACCACCAAAAAAGAGTTGGTGAAGGGTGTCAATACATCATCCATCAATCTCATGAAAGTTGATAGTGCATTTGTTAAGCCAAAGGGCATGGCCAACCATTCAAAGCGAGCTTCTTTAGATTTGAAAGTTGTCTTCCACACATCAGTTGGTTCGATGGGAACCTGGTGGTAGCCAGACTTTAGGTCAATATTGCTTAAGAAATCTGAGGAGGTCATCAATATTGGTTAAGAAGGTCATCAATCTAAGGAATTGGGTATTGGTTCTTGATTGTGATTTTTTTTAATTCTCTCTAATCAATGTAGAGCCTCCAGGTCCCGTATTTCTTCTGCACCAACACAATTGAGCTTCCGCAATGGAAGGAGCTGGGTCAGATGTGCTCCTTTTGAAGAAACTCTTTAATATGACACTTGATTTTGTCATTTTCCATCAACGAGCGATGATAGACTGGTCCATTAGGTAGTGGTGCACCAAGGGTTTGATAAATTGGATGCTTGACTTGGCAGTGTGTCGGTACCTCGGTGGCTAAGGAGAAGATGTCTCTGTACTCTTCCACAATCCTATTGAATTGCTTCTACTACGAAGAGAGGCTCTGTGTAGAGGCCATGGATGTGGCGATGAAATTATTCTTACTGCAAGTAGGGATCACAAAGAAGACGAACTTCCCATTCTGTGAAATGACCTTACTGCATTGCTTAGCAGAGATTAAAGAAATAACAGTAGGTGGTGCTACCTCTGGTATCCTATACAATTGTTTACCCAAAGTAATAATAGCACTGTGGGGTCTAGACTCATACACAACATGTCGCTTCCACAAATATGGATGGACTAAAATAACATCACAAACTTCAAGAGGAGAAATATCACAC